>JAYMTK010003026.1:0-12858 GCA_036897405.1 Pelargonium myrrhifolium | reverse complement strand
TCAAGTGAAGGATCTATAGAACTCGGAAGATGAGTATATTAATCATAAGATAGAGTTATCAATCTAATCTTGAAGTACCTTAATTCAATTTAGTTTGTGAATCCAAAACTAATTGGAAAGCAACCCGCATCATTCTCTCTTGAACTTCTTCAGTCACGTTTTAATTATTATTATTTTATTTTATTGATTTGATCCTTAGTTATACAACATATCATTCAAATTATTGCTTTTATTTTTAGATTGCGAATTCAATTAAATTCTGTATTATCGACCTCAAGTCCCTGAGGATTCGATACTCGGACTCATTTGGAGTCCTATATTACATGTCGACACGGTATACTTGCTATGGACGTAGCACCTGTGCACGCGGTAGGATATCAATATCTTCTTAAGGCCAACTTTTTTTCAAGAGCGATCTGTGAGTTCGTTCTTATTAATTTTTTATTTACCACTTCTCTAATTTCTGTTCTTGTTATTTTATTTCTCTATTCTGTTTGTTCGCTTGTGTGCTTCTTATTATGTTCATTATTGTTTATGTCTTTTTTATTTTTCAAAACTGTGTTTGCTTTGCTCTTATTCTTTGTTCGCGTTCTTTTCTCAAAACTTGTTTTTCAAATCTATTTTCTAGTTTCGTGTTCTCCGTTTCAGTTTGTTCCTTATTCTATTTTGTTTTCAAATACGTGTTCTCAAATCTCTGTTTTCGTAATATCGTCGTTTTATTCAAAATCGTGTTTTCTTAACTTTGTTTCGTTTTTGTTCTTTTAACTTGAAACGGTTTTATTTGTTTTCCCTTTATTTTATTCTGTTCACTTTATTCTTTTTTATTATATCTATATTGTTATTGTTGGTGGTGAATATGGTTTACATCATAAACTGCATAATTCACGAATAACGTAAATTTGGTAAATTGTTAAAATCAATTGGTTTGTGCTCTTCAATATTGCGTGTTTGTCCCCTTTAATAAAACTCAGATAACATAAATAGCATTGATAGGTTTGGCGCGCCATAGTTGCCAGTTTACCTTTTCGGGGGTTAGATTAGTTTCTATGGTTTGATATTCTTTGTCATGTTTTGTGGTGTCAACAACATTAATTTGAAGGGTTGGTTGTACATGGAGGTGAGCCCACGAGCTTGCTCACATGTTTCCACTTCTGTTACGAAATCCTCCATCCCCCCTAGTTGATTTGTGGTGGACGTAACACATATGCATGATGAGTCAACGATAGAGTCCCATCGTGCGTCATCAGGAATTTTGGGAAAGGTCTCAGAGGAGGTTATTGAGAACATGTTGAATGCTACCCTTAGAGCTCATGAAGAAAACGATGAAGATTTGAAAAATCCTCAAGAATGCGATGAAAGTTTGAAGAACACTAATGATGTTCTTCGTGGGCCTTCGACACGTTCCCGAATATGGAATCAAATTGATGCATGATTTTCGTCTTGTGGTTGATAAAAAACCGTTTGTTGTAGTCGTCTAATGATGTTTTTAGATCGAGCGCTCTCCCTTCTTCTAAATCTAAGTAATTTCAATTAGGTACACAAGGCTTCAAATTGAATTACTTATGATTTCTTCTTTGAATCCGGATTCATTCAATAAGGTACGCAAGACTCCAAATTGAATTACTGGAAAACTGTAAGATAAAACAAATGTTAAGTGAAGACAAGTGCGTCGCACTAAAATTCACCTCCGACGTGAGAGTAAGAATCTCACAGGTGAATAATGTTTAGCACTAATGTAAATAGAGTGTAAAATGAACTGAACCTTACACCTTAGGGGATATTTATAGTGAAAAAAACTCAATTATGATTGGTGTAGGTGATGAAGATCCTTGAATATGATTGGTTGGTTTATTAATGTGATAACCATTGACCAAGTATATTGAATGTAGATATAGTTGTCACTGGGCTTGATCAAAGAGTTGGGCTTGTGCTGATCATGGATCTTGTAATGTAAATAGGCCTCAAATATAAGCCCATAAATTAATGTAGTATCGTACCTTTTGACCCAACAACCTTTCGTACTTGAGAAATGTATCTCTAACTGCCTCCAACTCATGCACCTCTACCTTGCAAAAAAAAAAAAAAACAACGCATCATCCTCCAAGAATAAGTGCGTGATCGACGAGCCACTTCGGACAACCTTGCACCTATGCCATTTCCCCTCTCTATTACAGGCATTGATCAGAGTTGTGAATCCCTCCCCACATAACAAGAATAAAGAAGGAGATATAGGATCCCTTTGTCTCAAACCCCTACCTGTGACAAACATGTCAGACAGCATGTCACCCACCATTATCTGAAAACGTACCGTAGTGACACACATCATGATAAGATTAATTCACCTATTCTAGAATTCCATTAACACCATCATACGTCTAAAAAAAATCCAACTAACCCGATCATGCGCTTTGACCATGTCTAGCTATATTGTTGCACATCATGTATCCCCTTGTGTCTTCTTATTGTACCAATGAAACACTTCATTAGCCACTACAATGATGTTTGTAATTAAATGACCCGGGATGAACGCACTAGCTCCCCAACACTTTCTTCAACTGATTTGTCAAAACCTTTAACACAATTTTATATACCACATTGTAAAGAGGAATTGGCCTCAAGTCTTTAATTGTTTCCCGCACTGACTTTTTAGGAATGAGCATTATATGCGTGTCATTCATACTTTTAGGAATGATCTCTGAATTTAAAACCTATAAACATGCATCAATGACCTGGGCTTCTACTCTGCCCCAATAAGCTTGATAGAAAGTCGGGTTCATACCATCAGATCACGAGCTTTCATATGGATGCATTCCATCCACTGCAGCTTTCACCTCCTCCCTCCGAAATTCGGCCAATAGAGCCTCATTTTGTCTCTCGGATACTACGCCCGCCACCCCCTCCGAGATAATTGGCTCTTCTACAAACATATATTTTAAATAAGACACGATATGATCTACTGACCTATTATTCTCCACAATCCATTCCCCATCACTAGTCCCCAGCTTTTCAATTTTATTTTTTCTCTTTCTCATTGTAGCCATTATGTGAAAATACCTCGAGTTCTTATCTCTTCAGGTTAGCCAGATTTGTATCGCTTGTTTCTTCCAAATCTTTTCTTGGTCCCAAAGAATTTTCGTGTACTCTTTCTGAACCATCTTCGCTTCCAATTTCGATTACAGGTCCATGCGTTTACTCACCTTCCTAAGCTGCACCTTTACATCTCGTAGCCTCTTTCTCATATTGAGGATACTATTTAGACCCTTCCGCATACTTCCAATTTTAACATATTTTTCCCTCGCCTCCCCTACTCCCAACTGTTCTTGATCACTGCTTCACATACCGGGTTTCCAACCCAAACATTTACTGAAAATAGCTTTATCTTCACGGGAGCATGATCTGAAGAGCTGAACGGTAGCACACTTACTATCTATTTTTAGAATTTCGAGCGTTCCTATAGTTCGAGACTGTCTTCTGCGCAAAATCAAGAATATCTTAAAAAACTGAAAATAGTATATATGTATCAAAATATCCGGTGGATGGATAAAAACACGTGGCTCTCCAAGTGGGGACCCAATTCCACGTGTAGTCCTATTTAAGGGTATCATATCATATCATCCACTTCACCAACACACTCAATTCATTTCAATTCAATTCAGTGTCGTCAATCTCTCATTCCCAGCAAATGACGAACATTCCAGAAGAATCTACTCCCATTGATTCCCACAAAGAAGAAGCGATCATCGAGCAAATGATGCTCGACGAAGAAGTGAAAGCCCCCAAGTCCCAGCGAGGAGGAGAGACTTGGCTCCTTGAGGAGACTCGATGCCTGATCAGCATTCGCCGCGAATTGGGCAATCTCTGGGACCAGGTCTCCGCCAAGATGAAAGAAAAGGGCTTCGATCGGACCCCTGCCATGTGCCATGACAAGTGGTGGAACCTCTTGAAGGAGTTCAAGCAAGACCTCCTCAACGGCGGCGACTCCGTCAAGATGTCGTATTTCAAGGAGCTAGAGGATTTCTTCAAAGACAGAATCAACAATGGTTCTGATATCAAGAGCCCCACTCCTCCCAAGGCCGATTCCTACGTTCAGTTCTCTGATAAAGGTGCGTGCGGTGGGTTTCAATTTTCTTTCTGCTTGTTATGCTATGCTTTGTTTGTTTGTTTGGTTCTCGAGAAAATATTTATATAATCTTTAATTTTGAGTTTATTTTATAAATTATGTGGACCCAAGAAAACAAATGTGTCCACAGTAGATGCCTAGATGTGGATATTTGGCATTTCTTGTAAGAATTCCAAAGCATGCCATTTGTCAAAACATATAATCCAAACTTTCACATTTTCTTTTTAGGTATTTGGCCTTATTTATCTTGAATTATGCTGTGGTGGGTTCCAAAAAGGCCACATTAACTATCTGATTCTCAAGCTTTATACACACTACTATCTTGGTTCTTGGACTACATATGGTTGGTTTGTGAGGGAGGTCATTGGACAATTCTCTGTTCCGATTTTATGTTTTGATACACCAAGATTCGTGTTAGGAAATAGGAATGTCTTACCACTTAGTTTTCTTTATCACTTTATTGATGGAAACTGCTCAGCAGTCAGCATGTTATCTTCGTGCATGTTATAAGAAATCTTGATATCTGTATCTACTTATCACGCAGCTACATGATGCTTTTGATGATTCCTTGTTTCTTGATAGTTATCGTCGATGTTTTTAAGGGAACAGGAGATGCTAAGATACGTATCGGGTTTCATTAGTGCATTTAATTTAAGTGTACCTATTTGATTAATGGCTTTTGGCCTACATTTTCACTACCACACTTATCTAAGAATTTGATGCCTGTAATTGCTAAAAATGAATGCGCAGCATTTAAAACAATTAGATTTGGTTATGTACTTTGAAGCCATCAGTATTTTGTATGCATAGTACATTGTAAATCTGAAAACAACTTGTAGCTGTTATAAACAATATGATTTGTTCCTCTACTAGTGTACTATGGAGGCATTAGTACTGTGTATATTAACTGTTTGGATTTTTAATCAGTTTCAGATCTCGAAGATGCTGCTATTCCATCTGGATCCCTGGAAGGTATTTTTTTTCTGATTTGAGCTACTCAATCTTGTCGAGCATAATTCGAAGTTAAGGTGTGCCTTTCTTGTGCATTTGCTGTCTTGTTGTGGAAACCTCCCCAGACCTTACAATGGTGGGTGTCTCATGCACTATGACCCCCCTTTTAATGCGAAATCTCTAGTCAATGTTGAGCAGTCTTTCTTTTTGTCATTCCTACTTTTAGTTTTATTATTTACCTTACATGAAAAATCACCATTCTAGAATCAGATGTATGCTCTCCGAATAATTCTATATGCATTTAACTTTTATGAATGTGTCGTAATCAGTAATGGATAAGAGCATAAACTATGATACTATATGATTTTTTAACAAATAAATAGGTTTTGTAAGAAGGTTGAACATGGTGTTGTCCGATTTGAAAATTGTTTACCAAGGGTGGAGTAACTGTCATGCTCTTGATGTTCCGTACGGTATCCTCTGAATTCTTGCAAAAATCCAGTAAAGATGTTCGTGATTTTTTTTTTTCTTTCCTTTCTGGTTTGCTTGAATGCATCAAGTATAACGCGGAACTAATCGAAGGCTGTTTAATTATAGGCCAAGTTTGACATGATTTAGTTACACTGTCCAATTGTCTTAATAATTTAGCTTTCTTTCTCTAACTCAAATGTTTTATTCAAGTCTGTAGGGAATGATAATAAAAGATGAACTCTCTCTCTCTCTCTCTCACACACACACACACACACACACACACACACACACATCCAATCTATAAATATATTTAACCTTTCTTCTTCATATGATATTTCAAATCTCAAAGCACAAAAAGAGAGCATCATTTACATTTCTCTCTCTCTATAGATATATTATGATCAAAACAAACAAAAAAGAGAGTCTTGAGTTTCATTGAATTCTTGGGTTATTTTCCTTCCATTTTCTTTTCTTTTCTTGGTGGGTGCATATAGAGAGAAAGAGAAGGAAAAGAGAGAGTATATATAGATATAGATATTGATATTATAAGATCAATATATTTAAGATGGGTCTAAGAGATATTGGAGCAACACTACCACCTGGGTTTAGGTTTTATCCAAGTGATGAAGAGTTGGTGTGCCATTATCTATACAAAAAGATAGCAAATGATCATGAGATCTTGAAGGGTACTTTGGTGGAGATTGATTTGCACACTTGTGAGCCATGGCAGCTTCCTGGTATAATCTCTCTCTCTCTCTCTCTCTCTCTCTCTCTCTCTCTCTCTCTCTCTCTCTCATAAGGTAGTATTTGCTTAAATCTTTGATCTTGTTCTTCAAATCATATCAACACGATCTTCGATTAAGATCATGTGCACGTTATGTTTTGTCGTGTGGTTGATGTAAAGATATCAACTCGACTGAAAGATAACATGATTCGATTTTTAATATGCAAATTCATTAGAATTTTAACTCCTTTGTTTTTCTTTTTTCAAGAAGGGTGAGATTTGAATATGTATGTCGGTTAAGATCGTTTGCATGTTATGTTTCGTGATGACTTGTGTAGAAAAATCAACTCGTGAAATTTTTTGAACGAATTAGTTTCTGATATGAAAACCCGTTATAAGTTTTGCATGTGACCCCAATCTCCAACCATGTGTTTAGAATTTTAGTCTTTTCTTAAGTAGGGAGTGATTTAAGAACGGTCGTTGACCATGATCATATACATGTTATGTTTTATCATGATTGATGTAAAAGATCAATTCAACTAAAAGTTAGCACGCTTTGTTTCTAATATGCAAATTCATTATGAACTGCATGTGACTCATACATGTGTTTAGAATTTTAACTCTCTCTTTTTTCAAGTATGGTGGAGTTTGAACATATGACCACCGAGTCTTTCTTTTTTCTGACGAGTTTTCTGGTAGAACTTCCGTCACAAATTTTTGCAGATATATCTGACGTAAGGTGTCATTAAAATTTGTAACAAACTTTTGATACCTATCATTTTTCATTAAAGTGTCTAACAAAATGTCGGTCATAACCGTTTCACACACTTATGACTTATCTCCGTTATCAAAAAGCATTTACAAACTAAAAATCAAAATTAAATTAGCATAACTTTTTGTGAGAAAACGTCACTTTTGGTAATATCGAGATTCTGATGGAACGTACAAACGACTAATTACTCAACTAATATCTAAAACTAACAACTAAATACCTAATTATAAATTTTGTATATGCTCATTAGTCTAATTATAGATGAAAACATATGTATATGCTTTGGTCCCATAGCATATACATATACACACACACACACACATATATATATATATATATATAACATAGAAACAAACATGTTTGGTACATGTAATTGATAACCAGAAAGAACAAACACACATGTGTTCCTATTTGTGTGTGTCTTTTGGAGAAGTAAAGTGAAAATAAACAAAAGAGATCATCAAGAACTGCCATGACTTGTTCTCTAAGCTTTTAATTACTTACTAAAATACATACTTTGTTCTTCTCTCTCAAACACATTTAATGACATCATTTTCTTTTAACTCACGATATATATTAATTTATATATACATAACTATATATATTTGTTTAAGTTAATTTCTTCACGTGACATTTAACTAGCTTTTTTTAGTGATGACATATATTATAATTTGTTTTTGTGTTTTTGTGTGGTTTATCATTAAAAAAATAATGTAGATTTCTTGTTTCTTGCTATATATTTTTTGTTTTTTTGGTTCCTTAGAAGAGACTTAACTGGAAAAACTATGGATTTTATTTGTTGGTATTTTTTCTTACCAAATTATTATTAACATGGAATTCTATATATATATATATAATTTAATTTTTTTATCAGCAAGCAATATTTAATTTTATTATAAAATTGAATATCTAGTTACACACAAAAACTATTCACGAACATGTTTCAATATTTAATGATAAAAATTCGATAATATTTAACTAAACATGTTTCTTAATGTTTTTTCACACATTTATATCCAGTCTAATTTTTAATGTTTCTAGTGCATTTGTATACTTAAGTTCTTCCTACAATAACTTTTTTTGTAAAAGAGCTATTCCTAGTTCCTACAATAATTGTTTTAAATATCATTGAACTGATTTTTAACTCCTTCATGTGTATGAATTAATATTTTTGTATTTTTGTACATAATTATATATATTTTTTTTGATAGTAACATAATTAATTTTATTAATTGACATTGATTGCAATTTTTTCATGTACATAAGTTTCTGTGCATTTATGGAATTAAATAGAGCTGACTTTAAGGAGAAACAGAACTAAAAGTAGGGTTTTGGGAATAATTTTAGATGGTGCTTATCCTCTAAACTCTAAAGGTACTTTTGTAGTAAATAATTTAGTACTTTTGGTGCTTATCTTTTCAATAATACTTCAAAATTTTCTCTTTTCTTCTACACATATTTATTAATTTTAGTTATTTTTTATTAGATTATCTCATGAAGAGATGCCAATTTGAACACTTCATTTTAATTATTTGTATTTGGAATGTATAGTCATTTCAAGAAAAAATAGCTAATAATTAGTTTTGTTTGTTGGATGTAACTATACACAAATGAATTATTCATTTATATTCTAAAACACGCAAGATAAATTGATGACGACAATCGTACAAAATAAGCGATGACATCATGATATATTGTTATTTACTCGTATTTGTCTTTCAAACATATATATCTTTGTTACGCGATGTATCATTAATTGTGCATATTTACCTTAAAACGTGCATGTTTTTGGGACGATTATATGGAAATTGCATGAACCTAGCATTTCAAAATTTTCTCTTTTCTACATATATATTTATTAATCTAAACTTTTTGTTATAAGATTATTTTCATGCAAACTTGCAAAGAAGCTAATTTTAACACTACATTTTATTTATGTTCGGAATGTTTAGTCAATTTTAAGATAAAATAGCTAATAATTAGTTTTGCGTGTAACAAGTTACAATGAGAGTTGTTAAAATATAAATTATGACGTGACATATCATTATTTACGCGTATTTATCTTGTAATAAATATATATTTGTTTTTGTAATATGACATGTCATTATTTACGCGTATTTATTTTACAACAGATGTATTCTCGTTTTTGTGATATGACATATCATTATTTATGTATCTTTATCTTACAACAAATATATTTTTGTAACATGACGTGTCGTAATTTACACGTATTTTTCTTAAAACACGTATGTTTTTTTTGTGACAATTAATTATATATGGAAGTTGCATGAACCTAATGGTCACCTCAACATTGTTGTTTGAAAACTATTTTGTTATGCTTATAAAAGCAAAAATTAATTGCTAACTCTCAAATGATAAACCCTAGTGGTTATATTCTTTGCAAGCAATTATGTTCAAAATTGACCCCAAGACCACACCACTATGTAGAAATATTCTCATAACCCACAAGAGACATATTGACATGACATACCAACATTAATTTGCAAGAAAACTTTTTTCATTTGACATTTCAATGTGAAAAGAAAGATTGCCAAAAATGATTTTACCTTGTTTTTTCTTCAACAACAAGTTGGTATTACAAGAAGAGCTAGCAATTTAAGTTTTAGGTTCAGTTCTAACCCGGAACTTTAATGAGGGTTCATGCGTGGTATATATGTCCAAACCCTAAAATTAACCAGGACCGTTTTACGTAATATAGAGATACAGAAATATATGTTAAATTGTGTTCACGAGTTTGAGTATGAAAACTGTTAACTCTATTTACGAGTGAATTGTGTATAAGACTAGCTTTATTGTTGTCATAGACTGAGCCATGTATAGTGTTGTGAGGGTAGTTTCCTCGTTAACCTTTTCTCTGTTTTTAAAACAACGTACTAGTTTTTATCATATTTACGCTTACTATTATTTCAAGAACTTTCATCTTGCCCCAATATTTTACAAGATTTTCATTATTGTCCCATTACTTTTTAAGAGAGTCAAGTAAAAAATTGTTAGAACAAAAATTCAGGATCTATCCTTATACACGTCATTCGTATATAACTTGTGATTCATCAAAAAAATTGTTATGTACATTTCAATTAACGTAGAACTGAAAAACGTGATTTGACTCCACCGTGACTCAACTAGTGAAGTAGTTCAATTGTTTGTATATTAAACATATTGTCAGTCAACAAATCAGTTTGATTTATCGATTCTTTTGTTGAAGTATAGTGTTCAAAACGTACCTTTATAGAATATAACTCATGACATCGCATGTGTAATGTGTGTACACAGAAGTGGCTAAGCTAAATGCAACGGAATGGTACTTCTTCAGCTTCCGTGACCGTAAATACGCGACGGGGTATCGGACCAATAGGGCGACGACAACTGGATATTGGAAGGCGACCGGGAAAGATCGGACGGTCCTCGATCCGTTGACCCGGGAGATCGTAGGGATGAGAAAGACCCTAGTGTTTTACAAGAATAGAGCTCCAAATGGGATCAAAACTGGCTGGATCATGCATGAGTTTCGTTTGGAGACTCCTCACATGCCTCCCAAGGTTTTTCTCTCTCACACTTTTTTTCTTACTCACAATTGTTTGGTATGTTACATATGAGCAGTTACTTACACCTATATATATATATACACACACACACATGTATGTTTGGAAGTACTATAAAAACAATGTGTGAGTAGAGGTGGCAATTTCGGATTTTAGATAATTGGGTACCAATTAGATTTGTTCGGATTTGAGTTGATAAAGACTATTCAGAACTTGAATCGAAAGGGTTTGAGTAGTCCGAATTTTAGGCCACATATCAGATTGTAATTCGGATTTTAGAGTAAAACATGTGGATTTGTTTGATCTGATCTGTATTCTATAGTATAAACCCGTTAATGCACAAAAATTGGTCGGGTGAGATTATATTGACTTTAAGTCGGATGGGGTTTGGAGTTTTATGTGGTTTCGGATCCAAACTTCAAGCTTTTGATCAGGATGTGAGTATCTGGTCACGCCGGGAGCTTGAATAAGGAAAACTATGTATAATGAGGGGTCGTCCGTCTGACTTTTAGTAAAGTAATTGAAATATTATTTAGAAGTAGGATAAGACTGGAATGAGAGTGATTGGCCTGCTCGGCCATCCACTTTAGATCTAATCTTTTATTTAGCAGTTTTTTTAATCTATTCCAGTGTACTCTACTGAGTGATGAGACACGTTAAGATTAACGAAAAGTATTATAATGAAAACTTGTACATTTGTTCAATCCGACCCGTTTAAATTTGTGGCCCACATTGTAGGGATACCTACCAAACATGTCCTTATATGAGAGGAAACATGAAGGAAAGTGGAGAGCTACTACCTACTTGGCTCTTTTTTAATGTATAGTCATTTTAGATAACCAAGGAAATTGCAAGGAAATGGTTGATTGAGTCTTGTCATTTTTGTCAACTTGTTTTGGGTCACATATAGTAAATCTTGAGACAATAATAAAGTCAAGTGTCTCACAAAATATAGGAAAATGTTCTATTTTAGATTCTAAACTATCTCTAGTTTTAATGTGGTACTCAATTTAATATTTATTTTACTTCATTCTTCAAACTATCAATATTGTTTTCATTTGGTCCTCCAACTATATAGATGTGTTTTAGATTAGTCCAACTTTTATCTAGTCGTGTCACGTAGTTTAACGACGTGATGTAGAAGTGGACCATTTTGAAGCTATTTGCAAAGTGGAGGACCAAATTGAATCAAAATCCAAATTAGATACTAGTTTGCAACAAAACATGTGGTTTGGAGACAAAAATAGACCAGTTTCCAAAAAGTTGGGTTGTCTCATCGCCACGCAAACGCCACATCATCATCTTGTTTCAATAGAATAATTAGAAACACATTTGCATCGTTGGATGATCAAATTAAAACGATACTTATAGTTCGAGTACTAGTTTGAAACAAAATATATAGTTTGAGGCCCAAAATAAAATATTTCTTCTAAAATATAACAAAATCATATCAATAAGAGTCTTTTGCACTGGACTGTGTTAACGCTAATACATTATTTATTTAATCTTTGCAGGAAGACTGGGTATTGTGCAGAGTATTTCACAAGAGCAAGGGATCAGAAGACGACGACAACAATCTAATGAGTCCACAAATGCTATACGAAAGTGCACTTCCTTCTCTAACCGCCTCACCTTTCGCAAATGACCAAAATACCCTTATCCCTACTCAAACCCACTACAAGAACCCAACCCACAACTCATTGCTCAACCTTCTTCAATACTCTCAAGAGGCTTCACTAGGAGACACCAACTCCATCACTAACCAGCTTAGCTCCAAAGCTCAAGAGGATGATTATGGGTTCTTGTGGGACATGAACTTGGAAGAACATGGGAGCTTGGAGGAGATGAGATGTGATCAAATTGACAACAACATGGTTTTCTTCTAGAGATTTACACACCAATACAAATATTGAATATTGACAAGTTAGTTTAAAGTTGTGGAGGTTATTGGTTGCTTGGGTTGCAAGGTAGCTAGCTAGGGTTGTGTTTGTAACTTTGTATGCATGTTAGATTGTAGGTTGTGCTTAGGGTGATAAGTAGATTTGTTGTGTATAGTGTTGTTTTTTTCTTGATCATAACTTATTGTGCATTTGTATATATCATCATCAATCATTTATATGTGGTATTCTTTATCGGTAAGAGTAAAAGGGGCATCAGTAGACTGATATAACTTTATATCTGTTGCAACTTAAATCAAGTCAATGAGGTGATAACACCTCATTAAATTTCACTTATACCCACCTAAGTGAATTTGTGG
>JAYMTK010003025.1:0-12862 GCA_036897405.1 Pelargonium myrrhifolium | reverse complement strand
GAGGGACCAAAATGGAACAAAACGGATAGTTGAGGGACTATTTAGGATCTTTCTCCTAATTTTAGTATTTATAATTTACAGATATTTTTATGTTATCAATGGAGAAAAAGCATGTTCTTGCAAGATGAATCCAGATGATTTTTCAAGAGAAGACTGATGATCAACATGCATATGCGATATAAATCCCAAATCTACTAGATTTAAGAACATCACCATTTCCATTACTATTGCAAACTGAAATAAAGTAGACAAGAAGATTAGAGGTACAAAATCCCAAAAAGAAGTAACAACAAACCTAGACACACCCATCTTACCTGAACAATGGGTGCATAACAGCACAAGCAAGCTTTCTTGATGGGACCTGGTGATGTAGCAAAACAGGCATGTCAGTCAAAAAAGGGAGAGTGGGATATCAGACACGTAATCTTTATTTGACTGCACAATAACACTAGGCATTACATTGTAGAAACAGAAAAACAAAGCATACAATATTCAAATTACAGTCTTGCCGATCAATAAACAATGAAATCAAAAGTACTTGTTGGATGGAAAACAATTAAATTGAGCACCTGATACAACAAAATCACAGACAAACCATGGGAATGATAAGCCCATATGAATTTAAGTAGAATGAAAACCAAGCTAATCTGGACTTGTGGTAGAAGTGACTAATATAATAGTAACAAAAGCAAAGGGAAATAGAGAGGCCTATCTGAGCAAATGCACTTCAATAGTCCAAAAGTTTGAGTTTTTACACCAGTCCAGAACATTACCTCTAGACTGATGAAGCTACTTCATTACTAGCACCACTCTCTTCTACACCCTCATTACTGTGCACAAGAACAACACCATTTGAAGAATCAGCATCCTCATCAAAAGTTTCTTCTTGGCCTTCATTCTCACCATACTCTTTCAATTCCTGGAAATATAAAAGCATGTGAGAAAATAACCCTTATAGCATTCAGCAAGGTAAGATGGTAAATGGTGATGCTGGAGTTGGCTAACAGGGGTAGGTTCCTAATTCGTGTATACAATTATGCGAACACATAAAGAGAGACGCAAATTAAATAAACTTCTTACACCGAGTACCAATCATATGAAATAACAGAACCTTAATGATAACTACTAGTGCTACCATAATGGATTGAATTTCAATAAAACCGCATGATTATCCAAAGGACATAAATCAATCAATGAATTAGGTTTGGACACAAGCCTTAATCCTTGACTTCAGTGAGAGCTATCCCACTAGGTGTTATCTCAAAATAAAGGTCAGTTTAATACTTGACTTCCATCCTTGCTAATAGCTCTAAGTACTATCCTGACCGATAAATCAAATCCTCAAAATATCTCAGCAGCCTCAAAGTAAGGAACCTAAGCACTGAATTAACCAATTAGTTTTTGAAGGCAAAATCATCATGTATTTGGACTTGATGTTATTACCCATATAGAGGCAAATTCAGAAGTCCATGCATATACCTCAAGGTTTTGAAGCACAGTCCTAATTTTTCAAGCTTGAGGCATTTTAACATGCTGACAGTTCCACTTAGGAGTTTAAAGTTTAAACATCATAGATGTAGGATTGGAATGAATTTGTACTGTCCCAGATAAATTCTACAACCTAAGTATCACACTCTTGTATTATGTTATGACAAAGTCATCTAATTATCATAGTGATAATTTACCAGAAGAAAACTACCCAATTAAAAATAACATCAGAACGAAATATGTCCAAAACTGAGTGACCAATAATGTCAATTGCAATCTTATTTTGATGTACTCAAAGAAAATTATCCACTAAATGCACATCTTGCAAGTAGTACAGATATCTCAAAAGAGATGAATGCAGCCATTTTTACTACAAAAATACCTCATGATTGATATCCCCATTTTCAATCGGAGCTTCTTCTTCGCCAATTTGCATGCTTTTGAAACTTTCTACTAAGTTGATGTTCGACTTCTCAGCATAGGTTAAGTATTGATCAGCAGGAGACAATTTTTCCCTACAAAGAAATATTCTATTATTCCCATGAACAAAACAATACACCATTTTGCAATTAATCATGAAGACCTACTAGCATTTTGTTAAATTACTCCAACCCAAAAGTTTAAGCTATTAGGTGAAGCACCCAACTAGTATATTATGTGACGAAAAACTTCACATTCTTTCAATGTGGCAAATCCTTAACACTCTCCCTCACGTACAGGTTGGATAACAGCCCTGCACATGGACCGAGAAGGGAGGTAAGGCCGACGGGTCACTAGGCCCAACAAAATCAGCTATGATACCATGTTGAACTTGACTCCAACCCAAAAGCTTAATCTATTTATTAGGTAGAGAGCCCAACTAGTATAACAAGTGGTGGCAGACTTCACATTCGTTCAATGTGGGATTCATGAACACATTTAATGCCAAGAAAGCACAAACACAAGTACCTCTGCACCATATAACCAAGGGAACATACTAAAGCCAACAGGGAATGTCCTTTTTCTAAATAAACAGCAAGATCACTCAATGAGTATCATCAAAGAGTAGTTATACTTGAGTGAAAGTATAGGTGAATACCAAGATCAACAATTCAGAAATGTGATAATTTAGTTGTCTAACAAAAACTTAAACTGAATGTTTTGGAATATATCTGTGTTGCCATAAATCAACGTCATAGATATAATAAAATCAATCAAGTTTAAGACCTTTTAGAAAGAAAAACAAGAGCTTGGGTAAAGTCGTTTCTTGTTGCTTTCTCCTTTGGTGACCTTTTGAGTTTACAGAATAGTTTGTTGTATTCATTCATGCAAAATCGTTACTAGGAGTTTGAAAGCCTGAATTTGTTGCATGAATGATCAAACAATAAAACAAAAGTGAAAAGTATCTGAGATAAGTGAATCAAAACCTTTGGTAATACCTATTTTCTGCAACTTTAGACTCGACAGCCAGAGCAACTTGCCAATCTTCAAACAAATTAGGGTACTCTTCCGGATCAGCTAATGATTCTGCAGCCTTTTTATTCACCTGCAATATGCCAAGATTAATACAAGGGATTCAACTAGAATATTAACTATGTATATATCATAAATGATTCCTTTGACATATTGGAGTTTTAAATATCTTTAAAATGATTTGGCATAATTACATGAATGAGTGGAACTTAAGATTAATAAAATGATATAAAAAGAAGCAGAATAAAATTAACCTGGTTTAAGTCATTTCTCCAAGCGGCAACGATTTCCGAGACCTTACTCGGAAGATAAGATCGCGCCATCAAAGCAGCTTCAGGTATCCTTTTGCTGCAAAGATGTTGCAACATGAAAAACACATTAAGCAATCCATTAAGTTATGACCATAAATATGATAATATAAAGAATTACATTTACCTCTCCACCAACAGCTGGAGGCAATCTTCCAGTTTGCCCAGCATAAACAAACATAGGAATGCAACATTATTCTTCCCTTGCTCTTTGGCTAGGGATGCAAGTTTTGATATTCCTTCAGCATCTCCCAAAGAAGAATATAGTAGCAATAATCCACTCATGTCCATTCCACATAAAAGGCATTCCTCAGCCAATTCCAACTGCATCACATTACAAATCAATGTTAAGGTTGGAAGTCATGCGCAAAAGGATTTACTCACTCCAAGATACTATTTGATTAGAAAGTAAAACTACCCTATATACCCTTTTAATGCTCCCAACAGCTTCCACTTGGTTTCTCATTTTATGTTACAACTTTTGGTCAACACATTATAGGACCAGATGTAACTTTTCCCATTTTGATGATTGACATGTAAACACTCGTGCATGACGTGTGTGTTTCAGAGAGAGAGAGAGACCTTCCCAGTGGAAATAGCTAATTCTCCTAACTGCTTCCATTTGGTTTCGCTCTGTGCTTCTGTAGCAATTTCCTGAATGACAATTAATAAATAAGATTATAGTTCATGATTGTAAATGAATTAAGGATCTAAGTTTTTGGTTTTCAGTCCGCCTATAAAGTTCTATAATCCCTTACAAAAGACAAGCATATTTTACCTTTGCAATCTCTAGCCTACCAAGCTGTATAGCTAGATCAAATCTGTAGTCAGGATCTGTAGCAACTTCAAGCGCATCTTCCACCATTCCTCGGGTCTCCAGAAAACGAGCCACACTGGGAAGTAAAGCACAATTCCAATTGAGGTGTGAGCTTAGTATCAACATAAAAAGAAACTAGACCAAATAATACGTATGGTATCAAGTTTCAGCATAAGAACAGCAATGACAAAATAGACAAATGCCAAATATTATTTTTGTGTGTTTTTTAAAGCATTTCCTCTTGCATGGTTAAGTGGCAACTACATTCAAACACATGTAGGCAGAAACCAAGCACTACAGCAAACTAGTTAACTTCAAAATGTACCACAGCAAGTACACTCTGTAGAAAGTATCCAATAATGTAGGATTACGAGACACTTATAACATTTCTACTATATATGACTGTCATATGACACAAGCCTACAGAAAAATGATATCAGGCCAGTTACTTCTTGCAACGAACATTGAATAAGTAGTCATGAAATGACCAACACTATCTACGAATTTTGAATCGAGGTAGTCAAAACTTGAGCAACACTTTAATTCATTTTTACTACTAAGAACACAAGCTACCGTCTTGAGGTTAAAGGCATCCATGGAAACAAAGAAATAATATGGAGGACAAGATTAATGATGGATAGAAAGACCAAACACAGACAGACACACTTCTTTATTATTATTTTTCATAAAAAGAAGCTTCAGACCACTTTAATGATTGAGATTTGAGAGTAAATATGCCTCTGAAAGAAATAAATAAATAATTGTACCTATTATGGTGCTCTTGAGGTATTGATGGTAAAAGTTGACTTGCACGCTCTAGATCTCCACGCATTATAAGAGTTTTGTACTCTATCAAGCTGAGAAGTAGGGTGTAGCCGACAACACTGCATGCATAAATAGTAAAAGCAAATAAACATTAGTAGAGGATATAAGAAGTTAGCTCTATCTTGTAAGGGAAGTTTGCAAACAAACACTCACTTGAACTCTTTGTCTACAAAATAAACGCGGCTTTGACTGGCAAGATATCCCAACAAGTACATAGGTCGGTCCAAGTGAAACATGGTAGTTACCTAAAATCATTACACAAGAATCAAGATAATACTTTATCATGAAATTAAAATGTAGACTTCATTTATGGAAGCAAGTTTTTTATACCTCGCCGCCAACACAATAGTTGAGACGCCATGAAGAGTTATTGTAAATGAAGCAGTCCCCAACCCATATTCCAGTTCTGACTCGCTCATTCACTTCATGAAGGAGTTCAAATGCGTCTTCAACACCTTGCTCATCTATAGGTCTACCGCTGTCAAAGTATGATGATACAATGTCCCTCTGTAAATAGAATAGGCATATTAAGTATATTATGAGAGAGACGTAATTCTCACAAGCAATTTGTACAAGGAGGAGCAATCTTACACTGTATTTCAGAATGTAAAACGAAGAATCACTAGCAATTGTGACCAAATCACCGCTATCAGCCCAATAAACATTCTGGAATCACAATGTCAATCAAAGAGCAAGAAAATATTAGTTACTATAAGGCTAAAACGAGATAATGGTATGAAACAAGACCTTTACATGATAATACATACTTTGACATTGACATCAATCCGGCGAATTAATCGACACTCAGCCCAGTCATAAAAGCAAATGAAATCATTTGAGCACATTGCCAGTAAGTTCCCTCCATAAATATGTTCGGCAGAAAATGTTGGTCGGATATTCTTCTTCTCCTGAAGAATGCCATATCCATTAAACTCAACCCCATTTCAAAACAGGAAAGAACAAAATCGATCACGACAAAGAGCAGCAAAAGCCAGCACCACATAATCACACCAATCTCTTGTTAAAACCCAAGGTCTTTTAACAAAATTCAGTGGAGATTTCTGAAATCCTCAACTAATGCTCCTCTAATCATGCACATTCCCAAGGTAAAGGCATTGCCTTGTCTGGCCATATGATTTAAAGCATTAGACTCTAGACAGACAATCGTAGTCACCCAAACAACAGAAGAAGAATAACAAACTTTCCAACAGAAGTAAGTTTGTTGATGGCTTGCGGAAATTCCATCACTTTTTACAAGTTAATTGTTAAATGAATGAAACCTGGAATGTTTTACTGAATATCTTAATCCTTGATGTACTTTCTCGGACAGCATATTCTCCATCTGATGACCAAACAAATTCCAATGCTGGGCCAAATGATCTGTTTCTCCAAGCCAAAGCTGTATATATAACATACTCTCCATCCCCACAAACAACAACAAACCTTCCATTGGGGTTGTGCTTTAAATTCTGGAATCAAACAAAAAAATCGTTCATTATTTTCTCATGTTAATAACTTGAAGTGAAACAAATAATATACAGTATGTCTAGCAGTTAGATTAAGAACTTCCAAGGGTATGAAAATGCAGAGATTTCTTAAGAACATAAGGATATATCATATCCATAGAGCACTAGAGGGAAACAAAGTGTGGCATTAGCTTTAAAGGACACAGTAGTTGTGTAGTTTAATTGGTCTAATGGTAAAAACATACAAGAATAGAGATACTGCAGTACTTAAGTCTTAATATGCTTGAGAATATTGAATATACAAGTACTGGTGGCATAGAATAAGGGTAACAAGTAAGTGCAAGAGGTGCCACAATTCTCTCTGCACCTTCTATTCAAAGAAGGAAGAATATGAATGCTACATGAGTATCGATAATGATCCTCAGAACGATGTAGTATAGCTTTACCACAATAATCACCCACACTTGAAATATCAACTTGGAAGAAATTGATAGCTGCTGTACAATATTCAACTGTATGAGACAATGGGCTTCAGAAGCTCCTTTACAATCATTTCTAAGGGACTTTTTCTCTCAGTTTTATTACTGTAATCATTGTTATCAGCATGAACTGACGGTTGAGAGAACTGGCAGGTTATCTAGTGTTAGATATTTCCTAGCAATAGAAGACTGACATGCCCAATAGAAAATGTTAAGGCTACTACACACATAGATATACAAACTGAAACTACAAGAAAGTGCGCGAAAATATGCACTAGAACTAATGATCATATATTTCTTCTAGTGCATATCATCTTACTTACCATACATTTTATCATCAAGGATATATATGCCCAAAATTGCAGTTACAGGTATAATAAGTAGCTGGTCATCACTAAAATTATGAAGCAAAACAAGAAACTCACTTGAGGATAAAGGTCACAGGTTCCCAACTCCTTCACAGCCAGTGGTAGCCTCTCCCCATCCGTAACCTGAGAATTACAGTGATGGCCAGATTAATCACATTAGCAGAAGAAAAGAACATAGTAAAGAAATTAAGCCTTTACTGTTAGCTCCACTAAAATCAGATGTGTGTGTGTGTGAGAGAGAGAGAGATGTTAAACCTCATAATCTGCCCCAACACTTTTGATATTTACAGTGTGAATTTCATTATGCTTGGCCCAAATAATTTTTCCAGTACTATCCATACTAACAACAGGTACTTCTCGACCAATTTTCATCATAACAGAACCTTCATCATAACCAATCACAACCCTGTAAAACAAGGGACAGGTAAGATACACGTCATTAAAGTAACCATCAATTACTGAGTATATGAGTGTATAGAACCTGCCCACAAGAAGCAAACTAAACAAACAATACCTATAGGTTCTATAAATTTCACCAATATGACCCACAGAAACCAAACAAGAGAAATACAGATGGTAAGCATTGAGAAAATAAACAAATTTAAGCTTATCATAAAAGAACACTTATTGTCCAAACGTTGTTACAAAACGTATTGCAGCCAAATATATTCAAGACTGCTTTTGAACTTTCAAACTTTGTGGAAAGTAGTTAAATAAAGAGGTGAAGTTTACCGGCGTGAACCTTTCATGCACCCAACAGCCCAAACTCTTTCAAGACCATAATTCAATGTGTTTTCAAGCCTGTAAAACAGTGAGAAAGTTAATTGTATTTGGTTTGGAAGCCAATAAAGAAATCACTGCTAAGAACTATAAGAAATAAGAGGTTCAGAATATGTAATAGATATGTCACGACAATAAAAATCACACTGTCAAGAATGTATAGGAAACCACCACAGCCTAGCCACTGAACATCTACAAAAATCTGAAAGCACAAATTGTCCTTAAACAGAAGTGAAGAAATATAATGAATACATGAGGGAGCAGCTAAGAAGTTGAAATGTGTGCAACAAAGAGACCACAACAGAAAGGAATAAAGTTTAATTCAAAGGTGAAACAAAGTCAAACAACTGTTGGTCAAGGTTACTAGGATAATATAAAAGATATTCAAATAGCATACCTGGAGTAGACGATATCTCAATATAAGCGACTACATAATATGGTAAACATCTCAGTACATTTTGTCTATGTTCATCTTAAACCCAGTCAATGAATCTAAACAAAATGGAAAAGAAAATATCCCCACTATAATCATCTACAACTGAGACATGTATTAGTATTTCATGACAAGGGATAATCTACTCCCATAAAGGCTACATGGTCATTGACTATATGAACTTAGAACAAACTACAGATCATGTAACATATAATAGACATCTATTTGTGAAATTTACCTATAAGTGGTTGCATGCCATATTCGAACAGTCCCATCCTCGGAACCAGTGATAATTATGGGAAGTTCGGGATGAAAAGATACTGCAGAGATATTGTGTGTGTGTCCTTCAAGTGTCTGAACACAACTTTTGGTTTGGTAGTCCCATACCTATTTTCACAAAATTAAGTCACAAGAAATCAAACAGAATACGCATTGTGTAAAGTATATGATTTCAATTTTAAGGAAAAACAGAAAACAAACCTTAGCAGTATGGTCATCCGAACCAGATATTAGATATGGTTTATCACCACCAGTAAAGTAATCAACACAGTTTACCCCTTGTAAGTGAGCATCCAAGGTAAAATTTGGGTCAGGGGAGCCAAGATTCCAAATCTGGAGACATAAAAATGGTGCATCATCAAATATTACATCTTAATAACTTTACCCTAGGAAATACATGTGAAAACCAATAAATTTCCAATGAACATATGCAGTCACACTCGCACCTTTATAGTGCGATCAAGGGAGGCACTTGCAAAAGTGTTGGTGTCTTTAGGGTTAAAGGTCACTTGCATGACATAATGAGAATGGCCCTCAAAAATCTGAGTACACATCCAACCCTTTTCCCAATCCCAAAGCTTGATAAGCATGTCATCAGACGATGAGAGAACATATGGCAGTGTTGGATGGACTGCCACACATCTAATGTAGTCCATATGTGCTTCAAAAACTTTGACCTTCTCCATAGTATTGTAATCATATACACGAATAAACATGTCATCAGCCCCAGCTACAACCCACTGGTTTCGTGCTATGAATTTCGCTGACCGAACTGGAAGCACAAATTTAAAATTAGCATCTTAAGTAGAGCAAATTAAGCAGACTAATATATAGGCAGCATGATCTACCTGGCAATTCTGTGACCTCAAATGACTTCACCATAGTCTGCAGTTCATCAGGAACATTATGGTCAGCACTTCCCCTTTTATTTTATAAGGATGACATTCAGTGGGACAAACAAAGTATACAAGCAATTCATGGTATAAAATAAAATGGAGACGTTCAAATTGTTCTCCACTCAAGATTATACTTTTATCAAAAATCGAATCACTGTTCATTTTTTCTTTATCAATATATAGACCATCCCAGTTGTGTGACTTCGGTATCTCGTACATCTATTCAAAATTGACATGACTATGTTCCACAACATTAAATGATAATAATATATCTATGATTACTAGATGTTAAAAGAAAATTACACGT
This sequence comes from Pelargonium myrrhifolium, assembly GCA_036897405.1. NCBI lineage: Eukaryota > Viridiplantae > Streptophyta > Magnoliopsida > Geraniales > Geraniaceae > Pelargonium > Pelargonium myrrhifolium. Next base: position 2,964 of record JAYMTK010003025.1, on the reverse strand, counting down.
CTTTTGTGAGAAATGGTCAAAACTCACAGTGAGATCAGATATATTATTAGATTATAGGTTTATAACTGACGAGCTGCAACTTATTGAACATGTGACAGTCATTACACATGATTTCAAATCACTAAAGAACAATGTTGATGAGATATATTAGAATCCTGCATTCATGGGATACCTTGAGTATGCCTTACTTAGATACCTTAATTGTGTCCATAGATTAATCCTAATTAGACTATGTCTACTTTCTATTTGAATATTAGTCAACTCTTGTAACGCTATATGTAAAGGGATTCTCTTCTACAATCATGTTACAGTAGTATTGACATATCATATCCTATTTTGTAATGAATACTTTTTTTTTCTTTCTGTTTGAATCTTTTTCTAATTAACTATGTTCCAAAAGTCATATCCTTTATATGCAAGAATTTTGACATTTATCAGTTATCAACAACATTATGATCATTCTACAATCTCTGCAGACCTAATATGTCCTCATGAGAGAACATACATTTACTCTCCCTTGATAATAGTTCCTCAAATATCCTCTTCAGTTCAGCGACTCTTACAAAATTGAATCATCAGTACTTGATTCAAAGGATATGATGAATCCAGAACCCATATTTCTCATATCATTGTTGTCAAAGCCTAGTTGGTATTGCCTTCAGTATATTCTACCATATATTCTTGTCATTTTTGTCCAAACATAGTTTTTGTTTCCTTCTGCATATTCGATAATATAGAGCTACATATCCTGTATCTATTTCTTTCGACCAAATTCTCTTGTATATACAACTTTGTCCAAATAAATCTCCCTAAAGTAACTACTTCTTAATAAGGATAAAAATGATTAATCAAATATTTGTGAAAGAAATGTGTTATGCTGCAAGAACAAGAGTCTAGAATGCTAGGCAAAGTTAGGGACAACAGAACCAAAGGTTAAGCATGGAAAATTTTGTGCATTTTGTGTTCAGGCTTAGGTGTAGTCCAATACAAGTTAATTTCCACACTAAACAAAAGAAGATTATTTAACATGGAGAAAACTGAGAAATAATAGAAAAGATTTAAGGGATTAACATCCCATTATGCTTAACTGGGCCTATTTAGATGCTTTGGGGAATAAAAACGTGAGCAACATGTTACACATAAGAATTAAGATTACTAACCTGTGACTGATAATTCCAGATGCACACAGTTCCAGAATATAGACTCACAAGGATCCTGCCAAAAAGGTAATGTAATGAATGTGAAAAGGTGTGCTTTAACATCAACAGGTGACATTTGGATATGACACCGTTTCTATATCAAGACATACTTCCTCTGAGATAATACCATCAAAAATCCAATGGTAGGAAGTTCAACTTCAACTTAGGAAAGTGACAAAGCCAAACATATATGACCAAGAAAATGGCTAAAGCTGTAATGTGCTCACTTACCATGGTTCAGTAGGATGCAAATCCACTGATTTTACTCTCTCGGATCTTTGCGTGAATTTCCTCTGAGAGAGATTATTGTGGTCAATTCAAGAAAACAAAACCATAAATATGTGAATCCAATACTTGACAAAAACTTGAATTTCAAGCCATTGGAGATAAATACCTTGATGTCAAGTCTGAGAGGCTGCAATGTACCACATCAACAAAAAAACAGATAATTAATAAAAGCAATAGCTGAGACTCAATTAATGTGTGTGTATACAAATATTTATCGAGTAAAGTTGTCTATTTAAGACTTCACACTAACAAGAAATGAACGTGAACAAGAGAGAGTAAGATTCAGAACCTCGAAATTCACATTAACTATTTTTAACACTAATCCATAAATTTGAAAATGCAACTCAATTGAGTCACACACGTCGAGTTTGGTTTCAATATAAAAAAACTAAAGCAATACGATTTCTCTTATTTTTTCCGCTTTTTCTCAGCAGCCAAACGCAAGCACAAGAGGAAATTTCGAGTAAAAATGAATCAGCACAAAGCATTAGTCAGTGCAGATCTAAGTTGAATTGAACTTGAGATTGATACCATCTCTGACGCACGGAGGAGGAAGACTTGATCGGAAGAAGACGGTGCGGCGCAGTGAGACGACCAACAACGAGCACGCGAAAGATCAAAACGGAAAAGGCTGAGGAGTCTTCGTTGTGAGTTGGCTTGCTCGCAACGAAGAACAGTGTGAGAGATAGAAATAGAAGTGAGGATCGTTTCGATTTGATTGGGAGAGATGACTCATTCGGATCAAGTCCGCGCCGAAACCGTTAATCCGGACCCAAATTGGTATTAGGGCTCAGGGGCTGTTTTGGGCTTGGCCCACTAAAACTGGGGGCTGCAATTGGGTTAATTTCTTTTTCTTTTTCTTTTTTAAATATATTTTGTTCCATTTGTAAACTACTAATGATGTTTTTTTTTTTGATAAGCAACTACTAATGATGTTAATACTTCATATCAGCTGCGAACTGCCCAATCTGCCGCCGGCGGCGGCTTGAAGTCGGAGACAATGATCGCGGCGACTTAAAGGCGTGAAGGTATATGACTGTTGTCGTGTTGGAGCCGTCCGAGACTATTGCCGCAGTTTTGGCAAGGGTAAAATTGTAGAAGGAAAAAGTAAACCAACAATTTGTTCTAAAATAATTAGTGTTCTGCATTAAAGCGTATAGGTATAGGGAAGTTTAGGGGAGTACAAGGAAGTTTGGTTGTGGGGAAAGTAACGGCTAGGGTTTGAGGGTGTTGGGTGGTGATTTCCGATTTATGGGGTAGGAGGGATAAAGGAAGGTAGGGTTGAAGGTTTCTTCTTCGTGGTGCCGCCTCCGCTGCTACTCTTGTGTCTATGTCGCCAAGCCGGTGACTGGAGGTTATGTGTTCAACAACATCACTAATGGGATTGAACGTGTAGGTTGTGAGAGGTAGTGTTGGTCTGCAAGCAACAACGTGCTTGCTTGGATTATTATTTTTGTTGATGATGATTCTATTCGAT
>JAYMTK010003024.1:0-12862 GCA_036897405.1 Pelargonium myrrhifolium | reverse complement strand
AGATTAAAATTTTGATGACGGAGCGCTCTAATACGCATTATAAACATGCTTCTACAGTATGTATAGATTAGATTAGAAAGAGAAAGGCCTGCAATTCCATAGATAGCCCATTAGTTTTCAGATTAGGACCCAATTTGAGCTAACTATATAAACAATAGTAAAAGAGTAGAGACCAAAGGACCTGGTGAGGAAAATTTCGGCCCGTATAGGCTTAGCCCAAGCACAAGCATTTAAAAACTTAAGCTGCCCTGGGATTGCAATTTTGATGGGAATGTATCTTTGAATCATTGTCAATACCATTCTTTCTATTTTCATTCTCATCTTTACTCTCACATAGTGGTATTTGGATCAATCATAAAATGAGAATGAAACAATTTTCATTTCATTTGCTACCATTTTCTTTTTTGTTGAAAATATGATTTTACCAATGTTATTTATAAAAATTCAAACAATAATTAAAAAAAAAAATCTAAAAGTTGTCTGATATGTCGAGAAGGCACACTAAATTTTTGAGAAACTTTTGAATTAGTTTCGGGATTAAAATAACTAATATTGCTCATGAATGTGCATTATTTTGTGAAATAGAGTTCTTAACTGTATTTATCTTGATAATTTACCACAACAAAAAAACACTCCAATCGGATATTTGACAAAAAACTATGATTTTTATATTTTTATTTGTTATGTAGAAAAATTAAAATCATAATAATGTTTCTTCTAAAAAGTTATATGAAATCAATTATTTTATCTCAATCGGATATCCGAGCACAAAGTTACAAATTTTTGAAGTTTAAATCGTAATATAAAAATGTGAAGTGAATCTCATTCCATCCACCATACGTGAAAATCAAATTGCAAATGAGCACGAGAATGAGAATGAGAATCGGAATGAGATTGAATGTGTTCAATCCAAACACCATCAATGAAAATTTCATTCTCATTCTCATCTAATCCAAACGTACCTTATTTACTTTATTACCTTTAATCACTGCACATGAAGATCTCAAATGCAACGATTCACGAAGAATTTCATTTGTCAAAAAGAAGCTGAAAAAGGATTTTCGCTTCTCAAATAGAATTGACTTTTTCGGTTTTTTTCTGGACACATCAAAAGAGAGAAAATATATAACAAGGTCAATACGTGAAGGAAGAAGAGACTCCAAGAAGCTGCAAATTGCATGTTTGATAAAGTTTATAGTAACTATAAAGTTGAAAACAGTTGGTTCATGATTCGAGTATCATGAACCATGCACATTGAAATTGGAATGTTATTGATACATAATAAAGTAGTTGTGTGACATCACATGCTACGTTATGGTAAATACTTTTCGTGATGTGAAGATTGGCATTTCTTGAAAATTTGAAAAGCTCAATTTCTGTTTAAGTTAATAGTTATTAATATTAAATAGGGAAGGTCGGAGATGCGTAGTTGCTAAATGACGGCCCGCACAATTAATAAATCTCTTGGAATTTCTGCTTCCATAAAACAATTACGATGAATTAGTTTTGGAGGTAGGTAGGTTCATGCTTCTGCTATTTCTTTTGTTTCAAATAAAGTAGGTTATTCACTAAAGCTGAGGAGTTAATTTTGTAACGATGAATTTAGATAATTAAAAAGCTTTTAATTAGTTGGTTCTCTAAGTACGTACCATTTATTATTTCCTACATTTGATAATTGGCAAGGTTAATGCCTGAGACCAACCTGTGTTCCAAGTTAATTCCAGCTTTTTGAGGACAGATGTTTTACGTGATATCGATTTCATTCATGAATCTTTGACCAATTTACCTACTTTCCTTAACTCCAAAAAATGACTAATTTATTCAAGATCGATCCATTCAACCGCATATGTAGAGTTGAATATAGTAGTATTACTTAGACTACATACATATCATCCAAATATTATAATATGAATTAATAACTGATTTAGTAAGTCATGTGCCCTTTTTATGAATATATATATACAAATTAATATTAAAAGTTTGGTTGTTTCATAAGGTTTGATTTTGTTATCACGTTTTTATATTTATTTTGGTTTAATGTTTGGTTAATTTTGATGTATAGGTGTAGTACTAGCTCATCTATTCCCGTGTCTAGGGATGTGGTTTGCAGATCTTATAAGAAAACTCTTACTTCGCGGTTTATGTTTTAGATTTCAGATAGGTGGTTTGTTGTTTTAATTGTTTACATGAGTTTTAGTTTATGGATTCATAGTGACCCTTGTGTGGTCACTGTGTTACTTTTGTATCTTACAGAAAATCTAAATTTCGCTTGTTCTATGACTGATGGACCCTGTCTTTTCAATTTGAGGAACGCTAAGTATACGCTAGTCCAACATACTAGAGTAGATTAGCTTGCTAAATTAGCCCTTGTATTACTAAATTGAACAATATCCTTTTATATATGAATTACATTTGATTTCGAAAAAAAAATATAGGAATATATATAATTATAAATAAGAAAAAAGCCCAATGACTAGAAATTTGTTGGGACATGTATTTATGTAATTAACCAAGTATTTTTGTTGACTTAAATCATTAACCGAGAGTTTTTTTTTTTCTGTTTTGTACCATGGGGTGTCTCGAGTGGCCCCACAAAAACTCGCGGTTGACACCTTTAAGCTGTTTTACAACACCCAGACTAATTCACACTCGCTCCACTCTCAGCACACTAAGAGAGAGTTTGTTTCCTACATATGTGTGTGTCAAGCCATTGTGTAAATATAATGATCATTACGCATATAATACATTGTTATATTTGACATTTGTCTGAATGAGATTTTTAAATTAAATAAAAAATGAATTTAATAATGTTAAAATAATAATAATTTATATGAAAAACTAACTGAAGTTTATGTTATTACACTTCAAGAATGTAAACCATTGTAAAAAAAAAACATGTAATAAAGTATAACGAATGATGTGACAATTGTAAGTTCAAATTATTAAACTATTAGAGAGTAATTCATTGGAAATGCCCTTAACATTTTTAAAGGCGATTCTTGTTGGTCCCAAGGTTGCAAATCCCATAGAATTCTGATAGTTGGAAAGAAAAAGAAAAAGAAAATACTATTTTAATATTTATCATGAAAATTTGACATTTTAATAAACATAACTTATACATTTCAATTTCTTGTATTTCCAAATAAATAAGAAGCTGTTAAATTTAACTTTAATTGATTTTCAATCTAAACAACAATAATTTAAAACAAAAAGATGAGTGAAAGAAGGGTTAATATGAATAAAAAGGAGAATGATTTAGCAAATAATCTGCATTTATATTCCACAATATAATTAATATGGCTACTGACATTCCGCAGCCAAAAAGCGGAGGCTCCAGAAGTGCCTCCTCCCTCCATTCATGCCTTAACGTAACTACAACTTTCTTTCTTCTCTAAACAATTCCAGTAGTAATTAAAATACTAATAAATCCATACATACTTCCTTCTCTCCCAAGTGAACCGTCGTCCGTACTCCTACCCTACCTTAATTCTCTTTTTTCAATTTTGATTCCCTTTCTCATTTCTCTAATCTCTATCTCTCTCTCTATATATATAACTAACGGTTACACTAATTATATATAGGCAGCAGTACTATAGTAGCTTGAGAGCGTGATTATTGAAAGAGGAAAATAATAGTAATAAAAATGATGATGCTGTTGTTACGACTCATGAGTGTGGTGATGGCTTTGGCGGCAGTGACGACGGTGGCTTCACACGATTATTCCGATGCCTTGAGCAAGAGCATATTGTTCTTCGAAGGCCAGAGATCAGGGAAGCTACCTCCTAACCAACGCCTCTCTTGGAGGAAGGATTCTGCTCTCCGGGACGGTTTCCAAATGGGCGTAAGTTACTTTATTTCTTCAATTTCATGCTTTCCACACCCTTTTTTTCGGTTACAAAACGTTTGTGAGGTGAGGTAGCTAGGCTAATGGGAAATACAACAATTGGCAAAGTAGGTACACCAAAATAAATTCATAAAAGATTGTCTAATATATTTTTATATATATTTGTGATATCATTTTTTATAATTATTAATGTTGCTAACATATATTCATAAACATAAAACATGCACTTGTTGCACCCGTTTGTTTACTTATTTTTTCATGGGTAGGACAATGTCATAAGTATCATACTTTCTATTTAAAAAAAAAAAACATAACAAAAAGCTGGTTAAAATTGTATATTTTCTCTTTTACCTCCACACACATGTTTTATAATAAACTTAGTAATACTAACTAACTTAGTGAAGTGAGATACTTATTTTGAGATGGAGGAAGTAGCATTGATGCCACATACTTGGGTATAACACTACCTTCAATAAAATGGAATGACATGACATTTGCAAGGGTGATACACATGCACTAGTCAAGAAATGAATTGAATACACACGAGTGAGATTTGGGTATGATTTTGTTTTAGGTTGATTTGGTTGGAGGCTACTATGATGCTGGTGACAATGTAAAGTTCAATTTTCCAATGGCATTCTCAACAACAATGCTGGCATGGAGTGTATTAGAGTTTGGCAAGTTCATGGGTCCGGACCTCCAACACGCACGAGATGCTATTCGATGGGGTGCCGATTACTTACTCAAAGCCACAAGCATCCCTGGCTCTGTATTTGTTCAAGTCGGGGACCCATATGCTGACCACAACTGCTGGGAGAGGCCTGAAGATATGGATACCCCAAGAACACCTTATGCAGTCAATAAACTGAATCCAGGATCCGAAGTGTCAGCTGAGATTGCAGCTGCACTTGCAGCATCTTCCATGGTGTTTAGGGCCGTTGATCGAACATATTCTGCAAAGCTCCTCAAAAGGGCCAAAATGGTACAACTTAATTTGCAAATCAAGTTTAAATATTAGTTATGACTTATGAATATGATAAAGTTTCAAATTCTACCTATTAAACTATTGTGCATTATGTGTACTAGGTTTTTACCTTCGCAGATAAGTTTCGCGGATCATATAATGATAGCCTTGGACCATGGGTTTGCCCGTTTTATTGTGACTTTAGTGGCTACCAGGTACAAATAAAACTTAATTACAAATTTTTCATTTCTAGGTTGCAGAATTTCAACTTGAAATGCAAATAACTGAATTTGCAGGATGAATTAGTATGGGGAACGGCATGGTTATATAAGGTGACCAAGGCTCCTACCTATTGGAACTATCTTGTGAATAATATACAAAATTTGGACCAAATCTCAGTAATGAAGAAAATAGACGGATCTTCGTATTCTGGTGGCAGTTTTGCTGAATTTGGATGGGATACAAAGAATGCTGGAATCAACATACTCATTTCCAAGGTGATTAATCAAATAAGTAACATTCTCGTTTGTGCTGAATATCTAATAATTTTCCTTCTTGAACGTATTTGCAGTTTGTGATGACAAACTCAACCTTTTCAAATCTGTTTATCCCTAATGCGGATAGATTTATATGCTCTGTCTTGCCAGAGTCACCTACAGTATCAGTCTCGTACTCTCCAGGTAATTATTTTCCTAAAAGAAGTTCAAATTTCAAGTATTTGAATTGGCTAATTTGGTTTGTGTATGAAAATGTGGTAGGTGGTCTTATGTTCAAACCCGGAGGCAGTAACATGCAGCATCCAACAACTTTATCGTTTCTCCTCCTCGCTTATGCTCGTTATTTGAAGTCCGCAAAAAAGGAAGTTCACTGTGGCAATGTTGTTGCCACTCCATCTAGACTGATACAAATTGCCAAAGGACAGGTATATATACGAATACAAATAGTCAACTAATGTTTAGTAACAAATAGTACAATATATATGAAATTGGGAATATATATTTGATGCAGGTGGATTATATACTGGGAAGCAACCCATTGGAAATGTCGTATATGGTGGGATACGGTCCAAAGTATCCTCATAGAATACATCATCGAGGCTCGACCTTACCATCCATGGACAAATACCCGAATCGCATTGGGTGCCAAGATGGAACTTCGTATTTCGAGAGCAGCAATCCTAATCCTAACTTGCTAATAGGTGCTGTTGTTGGAGGACCCGATTTCAAAGATGCCTATCCTGATTCTCGATCGGATTTTGTACACTTGGAGCCTACTACTTACATCAATGCACCTCTTGTAGGTCTCTTGGGGTTCTTCAAGCATAACCCCAAATAAAAACATTTTTTATCTTCAATTTTCTTTACAAGTGATTTTGCTATTATTTTAGAAAAGATGTTACTGAAGTATATGATGTTACGTAGAAAGTATCATCAATCAACATATAAAAGTGGAATGTATATGTTGATTAGTGTAGAAATTCAATGCGTCGCATTCGATTAATTAGTGGTCTTCTATACATGATTAAATTCATTGAGATTTTAATATATCATGAATTTGGTCGTTATGTGAAATGTAAACATATTTAAGAAATACACATTCTTTAGAAAAATATATGTATATATTTTTTTTTTTTGCAATTTTGACTACTATTATTGCTCTATCAAATATAAATTTTAAACAAAAGTTCCTCCAATGAACAATTGGGAAGTAAGGTAATGAATTCTGTACATACATGTTTCCAAGAATAACCTTCATCAAATTAGGAATTAGGGCATGTCTTCAAAGAAAACTCAGGGAACAAAGCCCAAAACACAACACAATTCAAACAATTTTCTAGTTGAAATCAGTATAGAATATCATGTAAATTCATTTACTTATTGAGTACATGCACCAGTATTTATGATGAAAGAACAAATTTTACTATCCAACTGTACTTGTATAATTTCTTTTAGAATAATATCCATCAGTAAAAGCAAACCTTGCACAAGGTATTCCACTTAAGGAACAAGTCAAAGAAGAGATACTTATTGACTCTACCTTCAACGTAGATTTTATATAGCGGTCCAAATTCAAAAGACTAATTGTGCTGTCCAAGACCCTAGTGAGTAAAATATATATACGTTACCATTTTGAATATAGTTGCAAATTTTAAATATTTAGTTCCAAATCCAGCAAGCCAAAGAAGAAAGTCCCCGTTCATCCATGTCCTGTTTTGCGATGATAAATGTGGTGGAAAAAAGGAAGTAAACGTATAAGGGAAGAAAAAATTGATACCAATATAATAATTATTATGCAATATTGCATATCCTTGAATTCCTTTTCACACCCAAAAGAAATGTACATGAATCCAGTCCCTTGGCATCATATTGGTGTTGTTGTCTATATAAACACTGATCATAAATTAGTCTAGCTCTTACATGTATGTAATGATGAACATGGGAGCAAAATGTATTGCTTGCTTTATGATGTTCATGTTATTTGCAGGTATTCAAGTTGGAGCTACCCCGAATTACTCGGATGCTTTAACCAAAAGTATATTGTTCTTCGAAGGCCAAAGATCGGGAAATTTACCTCACAATCAAAGAATGACTTGGAGGAAGAATTCGGCTCTAAAAGACGGATCTGATATTAATGTATGTTTCATTTCTAGTTTTATTTGTTCAACACAGTACTGTTAGGATATTGTGTATATTAATCTTGTGACATGTATATTTTTATGAATTAGATGGATTTGGTTGGGGGCTACTACGACGCTGGTGACAATGTAAAGTACAATTTTCCTATGGCATTTACAATAACAATGTTGGCATGGAGTGTGATAGAGTTTGGGCAATATATGGGGGGTGAGGATCTCCAACACGCACAAGACGCGATTCAATGGGGCACTGATTTCCTGTTGAAATCCACGAATACCCCCGGGGTTGTGGTGGCGGAGGTGGGGGACCCCTACGAGGATCACAACTGCTGGGAGAGGCCCGAAGACATGGACACTCCTCGAACCTCGTTCGTGGTCAATCAAACCCACCCGGGATCCGAACTGGCTGGTGAGATTGCAGCTGCACTTGCTGCTTCTTCTATTGCATTCTCCAATGCCAATCCTAAATATTCATCTCAGCTACTCGAAAGAGCATCCCAGGTGTGTATATATGTACTGCAATATATATACATGTTCTGTTGTTTTTGTTGTTGGAAACCCAATTCATGGATGTTTTGGTTGATTAGGTGTTTGAATTTGCGAATACTTATCGAGGATTCTACAATGACAGTCTTGGGCATTGGGTATGCCCATTTTATTGTGATTTCAGCGGTTACATGGTATGTTTTCAATTTTTTCTTAATAACAAATACTATCAAACTCTATTAGATATCGTTACCCTAAAGAACATCAATTTTGGGAGGGACAGAAAGCCCACTCAACTGACCTTGATATAGACTCTGATGACCTAGCCATTGACGTGTGAGCCGCTCGGTTTGCAAACCTGTTCATGAAAGTTAACTCTATACTAACAATTGAGTTGAAAGAGTTAAAATGTCTCTTTCACCCACTAAATGTCTTTCCACCAGACAACCCTGCTAAGATTTGAAACCCTCACCCCAACACCAACTTGAGGAATTCCTAATCACCCAACCCACTTGCACTTGGTCCGACCCTGCAAAGATTCTTGCATTCGTGTTTATTTTGAGTTTTTCATGTGGAGGACATTGTCATCCCGCCTTTGACAGCTAGACTATCGAACCTGCAATCGCCCTCATCCTTGCCTTAGGCCTAACCGAGCCTCCAGCCATCCTCTCCAAACCGAGTCCGCTAGAGCAACCGTTTCCTCCCCTCCCTTCCAAACATGCTTTCACACTTCGTCATTCCTAGATTTTCGTATAGCCCAGGACAATGGGCGAGTCAAACTTTGAAGAAAGCATGTACATATATTTTTAGACAATATCGATAAAAGTTGAAGATCCACGACTAATATTTGTTTAAAAAGATTGAGTGTCATCGATCAATATTAATTTAACAAAATCATATGATAAAATTAGTTTATTACAGTAATTCACAATATATGTAATGTGGGTACAAGGGGGCTAGGGTGGGCGGTTGCTACAGCCTACCCCGCCTATGGCCCAAGCATAATACGACTTTCTTGATGTGTTTGTGTGTATATATGTATGTTTTGCAGGATGAATTGGTATGGGCAGCAGCTTGGTTATACAAAGCGACCAATAAACCTGAATATTTGAAATTTGCCCAAGACAACTTTCCTTCTTTGCCAGAGAACGAAGTCGAATTTGGATGGGACAACAAACACGCCGGGGTTAGCGTACTTGTTTTTGCGGTAGTACTCACTCATTTATACGCACTATCCCATCATTTTAAAACCTTCCGTAAAATTGTTTTTTGAACTAATATTTGTTGATGATCTTGGCATATATGCAGTGGGTGATGAACGACCGTTCTAGTCCATTTGTCCGCAACGCAGAGTCGTTTGTATGCTCCATAATCCCCGATTCACCTACACGATACGTCACATACTCTCCGGGAGGTCTTCTATTCAAACCCGGAGGAAGCAACATGCAACACTCAACATCATTGTCGTTTCTCGCACTGGTTTACGCCAAATATATGAAATCTAGCAACATTCAACAAGTTCAATGCGGCAATGTTGGTGTGGATCCAGCAAAGCTCGAACAAGTCTCAAGAAGTCAGGTTGATTATATACTCGGAAACAATCCTTTAAGAATGTCATATATGGTGGGATATGGAGACAAATATCCTCAGAGGATACACCACCGCGCCGCGTCACTGCCATCGGTGGATCAACAACCAAAACATATAGCTTGCAAGGACGGAACGCCGTATTTCCAGAGCACCAAAGCGAACCCGAACGTGCTAATGGGAGCTCTAAGCGGAGGACCTAATAGCAATGATCAGTACGCGGACGATCGATCCGATTTTGCGCATTCAGAACCAACTACATACATAAATGCGCCTTTTGTTGGTGTGTTGGCTTTCTTCAAGGGAACTTCTTGATCTTTTAAGCTTCTTGTGTGAATAAATGTGCAGTGTACCAACTGCTTCTACTTTTGATTTGCTTTATTTGAAATGTAGTCATGAATATTAACAGAGAGGATTGAAAATTCAGATAGTACGTTGATCTAAACAGATGGAAAGAGAGAGAGAAGAGATTTAATAAACAATAAATTGTAATAATCATTCAGACAAACTTCAGTGAATTGTTTTATGTCCCTCCCCAATTCAATTTTATATACTACATTAACTTACAACTTACAAGAAAATAGTTAAAACAATTTTTTTGCAAACCTTGGTGAAATAGTCTTATTGGGTAATTACAAATCGCTACCCTCTACTAGACATTTAACACATGTGACTACCCTCAAATATATTCCTACTTTATGATATTTAAAGAATCTCATAACCCCTTTGTATTTAACAGAAAATGAGAGTAAATAAGATATGTGCACAATAATAATCTCAATAAAAGGAAGAAGAGCGGCGTGACACACCTGCTCAAGGCCCAATAAACATCAAGTTCGCAAACAACAAATGTCATTCGCACACACTATGAAGAAGGGATGCAACACCATAAATGTGCAATGACAAATTACATAGCTTTTGGAATATAGAAGGATAAAATGTGACTTGGGCACTAGAGGAGATTCTTTTTGAAGAACCCTTGTTTTGGGTAACAGGAAAGGAGGACATATCAATAGAGTAAGGGAAATCAACATCCCAATGTTTGAAATAGTATATATGACAATAGAAGAGGGAAGCCCGACTGTAGAAATGTTAGCCTTGTTCATAATGCTCAACACGTCTTTACTTTTCAATATGATAGTGGGAAAATAATTTTTGATCGAGCAAAACATCGATGTAAGCATTAAATATTTCATTCTCAAATGACTAACATATAGAGGAATTGGCAAAATACGAGGCAGTCAAGCAGAGACACATTGGTATTTTCAAATTGAAAAATCCATCAAGGATGAAAGGGACACCAATCCAAACGCATAGAAGAACTACAAACAATCCATATCAGCAAAAAGGAGGACATGACAATAAGAATTTTCATGCAAATTACTCTCAATCTGAATGCAGTAAGAATAGTGGAAACACACACATCATCATCATCATTAAGCAGGCCCACCGTATGTTGCAATAATATCATTTTTTTGTGTGAGGAAAATGGTGTAAAAAGCACCAAATTTCATTGAATCAACTAAATACAAGATAAGACCGATACAAGCATTAATCTTGATAGCTAATGCAAAAGAGACCTATCTAATATTCCAAATCTAATTAAGTCGACACTGGTATCGTCACCACGGACTGTTGAAGGGACCTACACCCTGAGACCTATAGCAACTAAACATCTCTCTCTAGATGAGTAGTGGCTACAATTACACCTGGGGATTTTCTCGGCAAACCCGGCCCCAGTACCTGGTGCCCACCCAACACTGATTACTCCATATCTCGGGTTTCATCACACGAGATTCTCCCCCCACCTTTTGCTCCCTCCCCAACCAACAGCCCGAACATCCGTCATCTCTCTCGGACTCAGCTCCTCCTCCACCACCATCATTGCGTCATTGCCCTGATTAGCCGCCCCGATCACTACCCCAACACCCCCTCACACCTAAACACTAGAACTGGACTCTGAACCCTTGAACACCCGACCTCTTTCTCCTGCGCGTCGAGTAGCCCTCAAACTCCAGATATGGAGAACGGCCTCTACCATCACCGTCTCCCCCATAGAACACCGCTTCAACAGCCACCGTCGTACCTCTTGCCTCCCCACTCGTCCAATCACCGCGTATCTCAATCACGAGCAAAGAGGGCGGGTTTCTGACGAGACCCCCACATTCAAATCATCGTCACTTATCCATTCATCCTCGAAGATATCAGTAGCGATGTCCATCGTCGAGGTCGCTGGCGTCACACCCCATTGAGATTCAGAACAGACACCTTCCAGCTACCGAGATCCTGGCTCAACCGTCGGCGTTTCCTCACTTTATGGCCATGTGTCTCCATCTATCTTGTCGACTACAACCGCTGACCAGATAGCCAACCGTCACCGTCCGAGTCTCTTCCCAGCGTCTCCCGTCGCCGCCGGCCCTTAGCCGCCTCTAAACCCTAAAACTCCTTTAACACCTTTCACAGAACACTTGTTTGGTGATGGATAAAGTTAAAACTTGCAATAATATCATAATTAGCATAATGTATTGTACATACTTCTACTTAACCCGATCATATGTCCAATTTTAAGGCAAACCAACCCATATTGTCATTTTCATTCATCGTACATACCATTTGTATATGTCTCAAATATGAGTTTCAAGAGCACATTTTTCAATCTATTAGCCAACATTTTTACCAAAAATTTGTAAATTATATTGCATAATGCGCTATTGAACTAAATTCATTCATAGGCTTCAGAGTTTGTTTTATAGAATTAGAACTAGATCCATCTTATTTAAATTGTTAGGAATTCGTTCCTTTCTAATAAAATCCAAACAAGCCTTCAAAATTTCATAAGTCTATCACACAAGTAGATTTAGTTAATTTAATGGTCACATTCTTTCAAAAAAAAAAAATTTAATGGTCACATGGTCGGCACCACATCAACAAAAATTATCATTTTAGCCTAGTTTGACGACAACAGTACAAATTTATCAATTCAAAACAAAACAACATAACATATGACCAAATTAAATCAAAATAGATAGTTTAAATATTAAATTGAAACCACAATCAAATCTAATATATATATTATAAAGAAAAGTTATAGCTTAACTGTGTGACAAATGTCACTCCAAACTCTCAATTGAGTATCTAATTGATTGACATGTGACAAGTGTCACGTGTCATTTCTAACTGAATATATAGCTTTTTATTGAATTTTTATTATTTATATTCTTAAAATTATTTTAAAATATTTATCTAAAATGTAGATATAAATCTAATATTTAAAAGGGTAAAATGTATATCAGATGCAACTTAACAAAGCCAATGAGGTGATGACACCTCATTTAAAATCACTTAT
>JAYMTK010003023.1:0-12866 GCA_036897405.1 Pelargonium myrrhifolium | reverse complement strand
CCCGGCTCTCCTCCCCAACTCCTGCTTACCCCATGAGCCTTGCCGTCGGGGGGTTCATTATCCTCTTCATCCTTGATAGTGTCCATGATGATCAGAGAAAACCTATCTCACCGAGACGCCGCTGGTACTCAACGTCGACACTGCTTCAAAGTCCTTCAATATCCTTCAAAATTCATGAAGGTGCTTGCTTGGTTGTTGAAGACGCACAACAAAGAGAGCGACTCCTGCTATTATCTTTTTGGTTGTTTAAGAAAACGAAAAAGATCACTGATGACTCTATTCGTTTTATTCTTTCAAGATAATTTTTATACACATTCTACGAGTAAAATGACTCTAATTCCTTCAACTTCAGTCAACATTTATGACTAATATTGACAATTTTTTTTTTAATTAAAAGAATGCAAGAGTTATAAATTAAAAATAAGTAAATGAACGACTTCTTTCTCAACATTCATTGTAGTTGGCATCACAGAGGAGAATATACGGTCTCTTTGGTTTTATAGTACCATGATGGAATAAAATTTCCAGTAAGTGCTGATAATCTTGGGAGGAGGCTCATAGACGGAAGTTTTGTTGGCATACATGAATGAGCAATTGACTAAGCATGTTAAGAAAATGTTTAGTGGTGGTTCCACAAATTCCTTTATTTTTATCAAAATTTTGGAGATTTTGAATTTTGCAAAAGAAGCATGTTGAGAAATAGTGCGTCATGTTGTTGGAGGTGACCTAGAGCATCTCATAGTCATAGAGGTCCACAAATTGAGTGTGAACATTTATTTTTTGTCACATGTATTGAGTTATCTCAACTCCAATGATATGTTAAATTACATGTATATGCGCACACATAGGACGTGTTGAGGGAAAATTTTTGAATCTACTCATAGCATTTTGCCAAAACTCTCATACTCTCTACAAAACTAATAAAATTTAATGTTTGATTCATTTGTGCAAGATCGAGACTTCAAATCCACATTAAGCTTTTACAATCTCAATCCTAAATCCACGACGATATCAAATTTTGTTTGTTACTTCAAAATCCTCGAAGCTCCTCTCATGCACATATGCACTTTTATCTGCATTTATGTGATGAACTTAGTAAATCATAACTTTTCATTTCGTCCATTGATAAGATTTATTCCCTCCATTCCACAATTAGTGTTCTTGTTTATGTTTTGGGAATAATTAAGAAGTTAGTGTTGTACAATTATTTTTGAATCTCGACGAGCATGTGTTCTTACATATTTAAAGGATACCAGCTAACTTAATATAATAATGTTATTGATAATTCATAATTTACTTCATAAATTGAAAGGATGTCACTTAATTTGAAACAAAATGTAGAACAAACAAGACATTCATTATAAAACAGAGAGAATATCTTTTATGTCACTACTACTCTATTCAGACTCCAAAGTCCAACCCTATTTTATCGTCAAAACTCAAAAACTAACACCAAGCGCGTGGCTCAACTAGAAATAAGTTGTTCCAACTTAACATGAGATATCAAGTTCGACTCTCAAGAAGTGCAACTGCGTTAAAACTTAGCAGAGAGAGCTTTGCCACCCTTGTGATCCTACCCGACTCGAATGAGTATTACCCTGAGCGTGGTACGACTTAAAATTGCTCATCTTATGGTGATCACGAGCTCACTTCAAAAATCTCACGGTTAAGACAAAAAAAAAAACTCAAAAGCCCAGTCTAGGGCAAACCAATTAAAGTACCAAACCAGAACTAGATTTGACCGGCCAGCCGACCGGTCCAACCCGGTTTAAATTCTTAAGAGAAAGATGAAAAGCTCATAAACCCTAACAAAAACCCGACTCTCTTGCATCTTCGCAACAGAGCCTCCAGCTTGAATCCCAACTCAACAATGGCTTCAATCGTCGTGAACAGTCTCAAAGACCTGAAGGAGATAGGGCGCAAGCTCCTCTCCTCACGGCGCGAAATCAACGCACTCCCTCGCCTCCTCCAATACATTTCCCCAAACCAACCTCCTCAGTACGTCCTCGAATCCCTCCTCTCCCTCCAAGCCTTCTTCATCCCAATTCTCCCCCAACTCCCTTCCCCCACCTCCTCTTCCAAGCGACGCCGCGTCAAGGACTCCGAGAACAAACTCGAATTGGAGTTTAGTTTGTGGGCTCGTGAGAGATACGATGAGTTCATTGAGGCGCTCATTGAGGTCCTCGTATCTTCTCAATCGGAGGATACTCTCAAGGTGTTTTTTTTTTTCCTGGTTTTTGCAGATTTCCAGCTTATAGTTATTGGGATTTTCTCAAAATTTCAATTTTTAAAATGTTTTGTTAGGATGTGGTGTTGGATGCTGTAATGGAGTTTGTGAAGATTGGGAATGGTGGGGGGTTTCAGTCTTCTATATACCACAAGCTTATTCAGAGAATTGTTAGTGTCATGCCTTTTTCTTGGAGTTGAATTAGGTTCGAAAGTTTACTGTTTTTCCATGACTTTGTTTTAGTTATGGGGTTGAATTTGCTTGCAGGTTAATTCTACAACTGAAGTAGATGTTTTGTTAGGCTTGCTTGCTTCAAACTACTTTAAGTACATTGATGTTCGGTATGATCCCATATTTATTGAATTCCAGAGTGAAATAATTTACTATCTATTTATTTATCGGTTAAATATTCATTTATATTTGTCACAGTTACTTTACATACATCAGCCTGGATAAACTTGCTAAAACTTTAGAGGGTCAAGACAACCCTGGTACTTTTCCTATCATCTTCATTGTTAGAATTTGCTTTAAAGTTTCTTGTCACACATATTGCCTTTATGGTCCTTAATTACTTTATTAAATTATTCGTTCATTTGAGTGCAGGAAACAATGAAGATCACTCAATAGCAAGGTTGGAATGATCTATATTATTTTCATTTCTTTTTTATCAGCTATATTATTTTCATTTCCTCGAAATGTTTTCTATTGTCCTCTTTCTTGTATTTGTGAGGTGATATGGATGACATTTTTGACCTTTTTATTTATAGCATATGAAAGTGGGGGACTATGCTACTGTTACAGCATAAAATTAAATCGACACTCCCACTTCTCATCTATGTTACTGAAGCTTCACCTTTATAAGAGAGATGTACTACATATCCTTTAAGTGATTTTGGACTCTTTTATCTGCACCCAATTTCTACTCCCATGTTTACGTCATTCTCATCGGAAATATGCTTTAAAATATAACATGTATGGTTATGGTTAGATTATATTTCTTTACTTTCAATCACAATTCATGTGTTGAATACTGGAGTACATTGAGCTTCTCCTTTGTTAGATGTTTAATAAATTATCTATTGAGTATTTTGAATATTTTTTTGTAGCTTTGTTTCATTTGTGTTTTTTTCCCCTTATTTTGTTTAGTGTAGTTATGTTTCATTGCAAAACTGAACTAAAGCTTTGTCATGCAGAATGGAGTCTTCTATTCACAAGATACATCAAATTCTATCACATATTCCTCCTTCAGAAAGTCAGAATGAGAAGTCTGATATTGAGATGTGGAGTGGATCAGGTGACTGCTTGTTGGTTTTATGTGTAGTATCTGTTATGTATGACCAAAGTTAATTTTACTCCGGTGATTTAGTGAATATAGATGATTAGGCTGGCATACTTAAATCTGATGTACTTGGAATTGCTCCCGAAACCTATGCTTACTCTATTGATGATTTTTTTAGAAGTGGTTGAATAACCTGGCACCAATTTTCTGCCCCCTTTATCCTCCGCAAGAAACTTGTTACTTTTTTTTTTTAATTATTTTTTTTTATCTATAATTTTTCTTTGATCAGGATTTTCAACTGAAGAAGGTGGCCATGTTAAGAATTCTAAAGAAGATAAAGGACTGAAAACTAAGAAGCGTAGCAAAAATGTAAATTTTACTAATTTGCTTGATTAAATTACTTTAACTGCATCTTTTTCTATACCTGTTCTCTATGTGCATCTGCTATGTACTATATCGTACATTCTTATGTGATACAGTTTTCCTTTTTGTGTTCTTTCTATTGTATGTGGTCAGGTTTTATCTGCTGCCAGCATTGCCAAAAAGATGAAATTAAAGTTTACAAAAGCATGGATTTCATTTCTTAGATTACCACTTCCACTTGATGTGTACAAAGAGGTAACCCTCGCAATTCCCGTACTCTTCTTGCTATTATATATATATATATATATAAATTTATAATGCTTTTAAACATGCTTATATGCCATACTGTCTTAAAAAAAATGCATGTGTAACTTCCATTGCATTCTGAAACACAGTGAGGCTTCCGTATTGTGATCTGAAGATTACCAGTGAATTATACTTGGGATGTTGCTACCTGTGGCAGGTCTTTTGATTAGTTAGTTGTGTAGTGGAGTCTTATTGAATTTTAAAAATTACTGCAATCAAAAGATTACAAAAAACAGCCAATACAACATTCCATAAAAAAACTGTGCTTTCTCAACAAAGAACAAAGTCCCATGTTTTGAAACTCAACATCAAAAAGTCATAAATCAGATATGTAACATAAAGGTAGGGGAGAGAAAGCAAGGGAAGAAGAGCATTTTCGAAAGAAGAAGATGCAGCACCAGAATACACTCCAACACACCCTTCTCTAGCCTCCATGCATTTACAGTTCACACTTTCATTTCCCATTTCAAATTCCTCTGTAAAACCTCCATCATCATTGTCGTCCCCAATGAAGGCTCAATCTTTTCCAATTTCCTACCCTACCCTTAATCTCTGCATCTTTCTTCTTCAATGGGACCCATTGATCCCCACTCCTTCATGGGTTCAGAAAACCCAATGTTCATGCTTTCAGATCTGGAGATGGGTTTGAATGGATGTTCCGGTGTGTATACGAGTTTTCTGGCTATGGTACTCGAAGAAGAAGTTGTAAATTTTTGTTGTGTAAAATTTCCAATTTATTCAGACCATTTGGTCAGCGCTATGCAGCATCTCAGCTGTCTTTTTTTACTTCCCATGTCAGCTCCGTAAACGGCACCGTTAAGTCACACTAACAGTGTATGATATTGGGTGTTTTGTTAAAAGTTCATGTACTAGATTGTTACTTTTGTGTATACCCTTTTGGGTGTTGACCTAAAGTTCGTGTACCATTTGTGATAAGAATCTTTTTCTTTTGCAACAGTTTCAGACTTTTTTAATATGTATTAGGTGAATGTATTTGATGCAGAGCTGTAGAAAATCATAGTTCTGATGGCCTTGAATCTGAGGTTTTGTGTGATTGTAATTGGAGTATTGGACTATTATATTGCCATTATTTCTCCCCTAATCATGTCTGATTGTATATTTTGTTCTTATCTTTGTATCTCAACTTGTGATTTAATTGATAGCATATTTATTTATTTGGATGGTTATCTTGGCTAAGCATTTATCATTATTGCTCTTAAATTGTTTTTTTCTTCATAATTGTAACAATAGTTGTGATTCCTGATCTTCCTGCCCACCGTTGTGCAGGTTCTTGTTGCTCTCCATCAGGCAGTCATTCCTTACATATCTAATCCTATCATGTTATGGTGAATTGCTTGCCATTTTTGTGTGTGTTGAATATAGTACTTTTTATGCAACATGAGTCTAACTTATAAACTGACCTTGTGCAGTGACTTCTTAACAAGATCATATGACATTGGTGGTGTTGTTAGTGTCATGGCTCTAAGCAGCCTCTACATTCTCATGACACAGCACGGCCTAGAATATCCCAACTTCTATGACAAACTTTACGCTCTACTGGTACCATCTATCTTTATGGCAAAACATCGGGCGAAGTTCTTTGAGGTAATGTTTAACAAGTAACTAATGGTTTTGCAAACTAAAATTTTCATGTTCAATTTTTTATATATTTTATTTTATTTAAAAAATGGCAACTTCAGAAGTAATATCTGTGTCTGACTTCAATCCAGCATATATTTCACCATCTGATGTGCATTTATTATTATTTTCAAAATTCTTCATGGTCAAAATTTAAATCCTAGTGAAACTGTATCACCGGTTGATTGTTAAAAAAATACATATTATACTGTCTTCCAAGTGCCAACTATGCGTGGTCAAAATTTTACACTCTAGATATGGCATAAACTTGTTATGATATTCAAATTCTA
This sequence comes from Pelargonium myrrhifolium, assembly GCA_036897405.1. Classification (NCBI taxonomy): domain Eukaryota; kingdom Viridiplantae; phylum Streptophyta; class Magnoliopsida; order Geraniales; family Geraniaceae; genus Pelargonium; species Pelargonium myrrhifolium. The sequence continues at coordinate 6,763 of JAYMTK010003023.1, read as the reverse complement.
ACCATACCTTAATTACGCGGAACCTTTTTTTTTTTTTTTGGATGGCCAAGAAAGAGAGAAACTTTGTTTGCTTAAATAATTGCTTGCTTATCATATACACCACCCGGTTGGTTTAATCTTTGATGTTAACGTGATTTGCTCAATTATGCTCTATTAAATGGGAAATGAAACTGTAGCAAACAGACTGGGGCGTGTTTATCTTTCAGCATTTTTTTACTTACTAATATCAGTTCAATTTCTGCAGCTTCTTGATTCTTGCCTTAAGTCACCGCTCCTTCCAGCATATTTAGCTGCTGCTTTTGCCAAGAAACTGAGTAGGCTGTCGCTCTTAGTTCCTCCTTCAGGATCATTGGTTATTGTAGTCCTGATTCACAATCTTTTACGAAGACATCCTTCAATAAACTGTTTAGTGCACCGGGTAGGTATACTATTTTATTATCTTTTTATACTGTCAATATATCTTAATCTTCTTGTTCCTTGGTAAAAAGCGAAAATGAATATCTATTGGTTATAAGATGAATGTTCTCATTGTTCCTCCGCCTCGTTTTTTATTCTTTGCATGCTGCATATCTTGGCCATCTCAAATTCCAATCAGTATGAAATCTAGGTTTTCTCGCTTAAGCACTGTAATTTATGGATGGACACTGAAGAGGCCTCTTTAATAAGGGTGATTGTTGGAATAGAAAATCTGAAGATAATGTTTGTTTATGTTTTGTTTAATTGGTATTTGTGTGCAAAAACATCATAGTATTTGTTATTGCAGAGAAATTGGTAAAGTTTGGAAAAGAAAATAGCATCAAACAAACGTATTTTTCAATCAACATGTATGGTGAAACTGCTTAACTATTGGAAGCCACCAGAAATAGCATCAAACAAGCACTGTCATTGTTATTGACAGAGATAATTATTTTTCTTTATGGATTTTATTATTGATGTTTTCATAGTTAACCTCTTACCTTTATCACAAGAATATTCATGGCAGCTACACCAGAGTAGAATTTTGATCCATTTAATTTCAATATGTTCAATATTTGTTAAAATCCCGAGATGGCATCGAATTGACAACTACTTTTCACTTTCTAGAATTAGAGTTTGTAATTGTCAATGATACCGACTCACGTGATGATTAGTAGCATCTTTTCTTGATGCCTTTCCAATTTCAGAGAATAAAGTTTCGATGATTGTGCAGGAAAATGGTGATGAAACTGCTTCAGATGATTTGGAAGAAGACAAGAAGATTAGTGACAGTACGGAGGACTCTAAAGTTACCACAGAGAAATCTAGTAGAAAAAGAGGCATTGATTATTTTAATAATGAGGAAATTAATCCTTTAAAGTCTAATGCAATGAGTAAGTATTCTCTTTATTCCGTGAACTTCTCAGATTATGGGTAAATTTTTAGGGTTCAGGCGACTTTTTCCTGTTAACCATTTCCTCGTCCTAATCGTTCTTCTTACCCATAAGAAGGCTATATAGTTTCAGTTGGGGGCATGTAAAATTATTTTTTGCTTGTAAATGATTTTAAGTGTGCATTATCATCTAATCTTTTAATTTCTTAAGAAAAATATCAACCCTTTTTGCTCTAACTTATATGTTCTAGAAATCATTTTTTTGGGGGTAATTGATAATCAACGTGTTCCATTTTTTCTAAACTCTCATGTTATCTGGTTTTAATCATTGTAATAGTATATTGATATTTGTCATGGTGAAAATTCCTCTCTATGAAATGTAACACATGCTGTGATGTTAATTCTTGAAACAGAAAGTTCACTTTGGGAAATTGATACTCTCCGTCACCACTACTGCCCTCCTGTTTCAAGGTATGTACCTAATCAGGACTTATTCATGTCAGTGCCCGTGTGTCCAATACATATCTCATTTTTCATAATGCCACTTTTCCTTGTTTTGATAGGTTTGTCTTGTCTCTAGAGAATGATTTGACAGTGAGAGCAAAAACCACTGAAATGAATGTTAAAGATTTCAGTTCTGGCTCATATGCAACCATTTTCGGAGAGGAGGTAATATAATCATTATTAAATCTGCAGATGAGTCTAATAATATTCCATGTCTTTCTTTAGATATAATATAAGGGTGCATTTGGATTCGTGGAGTTGATTTGAAATTTTGGATTTAAAATACAAACATAATTTTGAGAAACCTTAAAGTTTCAAATGACATGGCTAAGTGTTCATTTGAAATCTCATGTTGGCATATTTTGAATCTTACTGGATTTGAGCCAAATCCAAATTCTTTATCCATCCAAACATTGAAATTGGCTTAAATCCTGAATTTCAAACGAAGTCAAAGATCCAAAAGGACGATGAAAAAAATTCTTGCTTTTATCTGTTCATTTGGGCACAAATTCTAGCTGTGTATTCTACATTTTTGTTGTTTAGTTGTCATAGATTTCGTCCGAACAGTTTTGTCATGCAAGATTTTGGATTATTGTTGAAACTTAATTCATTCTCTGAACTACAACAAATTTCAGATTAGGCGAAGGGTGAAGCAGGTTCCTCTAGCATTCTATAAAGCAGCTCCCACGTCTTTATTTTCAGAGGTTGATTTTCCTGGTTGGACCTTCAAATACGATGACAAGGAAAAGAATACCGTCGAAGAACATGGAAACAAAGCTGAAGAAAACAATTTAAGTTCTGGAAAACGTCAGCGGATAGAGTGCGCGTGAACCATAATTGATAGGATGTTCAAATATTAAAATGTATTGGCTCCGGTATTTTTGATCAGTTATAGATTTGAGAATCAGTGTTAAATGTATGTACAACTACTGTCTGATATTGCACAACACATTTGTGTGCCAACAATCAGCGAAGTTTTGACCAGTTACTGCATTTTTTGTTATTGAGTGGAACCTTTAATTTTTTGTCCGGAAAAGATAAAATTGGAGTGGCATTCCAAGTTTTTAGGCAACAAATCATAGTGGAGGCCAACCCTGTAGAAAATATAAAGATTGTGATTTTTTTGTTGCAACTCAATATAATGTATTGGTTAAAACAAAACACAAACAAATTCTACACTGCTCTATATATAATGCATGACAACAGAAAATAGGATTCTCAATAATTAACTGCTATTGTAAAAGAATAATGACAAAACTTTCAGAGTGGAGAAAATTAGTAAATTACCGCCATTAATAATAAATGGCAGTAGAGAAATTTCCAGCTCTTTCCAGAAGAACTGAAGCTTAAGAGACTGAAACAACTGATTTAATAGTTCGCTACAAAAATAAACCAATACTTATTTGTACAGGAATCACTCAAAAGCTAGATTAGATTGCCCACTGAGGGTATAAAGGATCAAATCTAATCATACATTACTGTCTAATACTGCCTGGAGAAGATTCAACCCTTCTGCTGATATGCTCCTCTGGAATTTAAACTTCGGGATCTCGATCCTTGGGGGCGGGTCTGGGGAGAAGCATACGACAACAACTGTCAGATTATCACACGTATTGCGTTTCAGTGCTTCCCTGACAAGCTCTCTTGAGCATTTCTCGGGGTCGTTATGAACCATCAACTCTTTCCGTACTATTGTAACTGCACACTGGCTGCTCATCACATCCCACAGGCCATCACAACCCAATATCAGGAACTCGTCTTCCTCACTCAGTACCAACTCCTGCAGCTCAGGCTCTGCACTCAAGGGGCACGAAGAGCCTTTAGGGCCCTTCATATGCCAGTCTCCGAGGGCCCTGGCCACAGCTAATTGACCATTGAGGTAGCCATCATAGACGACACCGCCCAGTTTCTCAATTCTTATTCTTTCAGAAATGCAGTTGGGTTTATGGTCTTTAGAAAGCTCAATAGCCCTACCTCGCCTTCCTAGTACAGCACGACAATCACCAGCATTGGCAATTAATATTGTCCTTGAAAGAGGAGAAGACGTATTTAGAACATAAATCATATCATCCTTAAAGATAAAAACAAGGATCAACTTTAGAAACAAACATATCTTAATTGGGTGTAGCTTTCAGTCCATAGAAAAGGAATGGGCCATTGAAATTAGAAATAAAATCTAACACGTCCCCATCCCTACCCCAAGTGTCACAAACTTGGAAGTCATAATATGTATCCTGATTAGCTTCTGACCGAAAACAAATAAATAAGGGGTACTGTCTGTCCAAACTGTACTTATACAACTTACTACATATCTTTATTTTAACTAATTTCTTCCATTTTGAACTTCATAACCTTTTCTATACAACCAATTGGATAAGTCAATGTTATCAGCAGATTTAACATAGTTCTGGTGTCCAACCAGGGCCTTCAATTTGTCAATGATGTTGATAAATGGAACCCCAAAAATGATTGAAGCATTTAAGATAACTTTCATAACGAGTTAACCACCTAATTGAAGAAAAAGCAATGAACTTTGGCAGTAACTTGATAATAATTGAAGGGAAAAAAAGAAAAGACAATTGAGTCAGAAATAGCTCCACGTCTCACCTTCCTAAAATAAGGGCAGTCAGGGCTGTTGTGCCAGAGGAACTGTCAAGAGAACCAGCATCAGCAAATGCATGGTCAGCTTTTAGAAAGGCGCTCGATATAGCTTTCTTCACAGAAATGGCGAAGTTTGAGTCTTCAATTATAAATCTTAAAATGTTCTCTCTGATGAACAAAGCAGCATCTGTACCACCATGGCCATCAAACACCTGCATTAGGAAATTAATCATGAACCACATGCCGTGATAAGGCTATCAGTATCAAATGCTTGTTGAAATTCTAACCGTTCCATATCAAATGTGAACACAATTATTGATTTAGTAGCAACGAGATTACAGACCCCATAGAATGCTCCCGGAGAAGGAAAACATGCTGTAGCACCTAGATGCTCAGGAAGGTTGTCGATACAAATGTGTTCATCCTCCATATAAGGTTTTGGTCCAATCTCAGAACAGCTACCAGATCGGAAAATAGGAGCAAAAACTGAGTTTCCATCTGGTGATGGCTTTATGCTAACAATATCCAATTCCTATCAAGAGGTATCAGAAGGCAATATTAGTTTAGAAGCTACACAGAATCTACTGAACTATGAGGCTGAACATTCCTAGATCTGTGAGAAACATCATTCACATAATTGAATCATCATAGATAGATTTACTCACTAGGTCAGGGCCAGGGCACAATTGAGCAGAGCTAACAGAGTGACGGATTGCCCGGAGGCTGCGAGGAGGTTTACCAATTGGTTTCAGGTTCTGCAGAGTCTCCAACTCCTCATCACCTGAGTCAGTAACAATCTCCTTTTTGTAACTGCCTTCTAACATGGAAAACGAAGGTGTGTGATCGGTCATTGGAGGCATCTTTGTATCCACAACATGAACTCACTTCTTGAGAGAAAACTGAATTTCAAAATACTGTTACCCAAAAAAATCCCCCAATAGAAAATCTGCTGTTCAGTATTGAAGCCAATGAACAAAGCCCTATATGAGAACAAAAAAAATCTCAAAACAGTAACTGGTGATATTAATATCAATCTCTTGAGTTGCACTGACAATCCTTCAGATATTTTGAGGGAAAACCTGAACAAAACAAAATCAAAAAGGAAAGGAAAAAGAAATCACCAGAGTTTTCTCAAAACAACAAAAATTAAATGCTTTGCTAGCCAGTTCTAGAAACAAGTCAATTGTCAAACAAAGCCAAACATAGATCAAAGCAAGTTCAACCCATTAATTGCACCACAAAAATCAAACATCCCAGATAAGAATTCAAAAAACCCAAACCACAAAACTTCAAAACACCCCACGTCTCCCCAAAACCAGATCAAAGTTCACAACTTTTTCACAGTCACAAAACTCAGATCAATCAAAAGTCCAACCACAGCAATACCCACTAAACTATTTGCGTAATACACAAATCCAAATAAAGAAACTAACAAAACACAAACTTAAAGCAACAACAAAACCCAACCTACCTCAGAAAACCTTGAAATCCTTAGTAGAAAGAAACAGCAACAGTGTAGAGAACAAAAAGGCAGATGCAGAGAAGATATGTGAAGGAGAAGATAATTGGTGGGAAAGGAAGGCAACAAATATTCTTGCCGTACTTTTATGGTAAAGGAGTAGCAAAATCTTTTGGAGATGGGCTCGAAAGGCAAGTAGTGAAAAAGAGAGAACCAACAAAGCTATTTTGTTGTTTTGTTGAGTGAGAGGAGGAAGAGCAAGAGCAAGAGCAAGAGCAAGATATTGGATTGGTTACAGTGATTTGATTGAGGAAATGATGGTGGTGACGGTGACACAAACAAAGGTGTCATGTGCTGCGTGAACCGGCGATGGCAGGTTATCCGGTTGAAACCAGATTCCGACGACCGGCACGTGGCAAATGGGTCGCTCTGAGTGGATTTTTGTGGTTGCGAACGTGGTTTGGAGGTATTGGCGATGGTGGTGGTGTTGGTGCTATTTTTCAACAAATGCGGCTGGGGCGTCCTGGCCGTTGGATCATCTCGCAAGGGGAGAAATTGACGGCTGGATGAAGAGTGAAGACCACCCTATGATCTATGTATCGTTTAGGCTTGAATCATGGTGGAAAAGAAAGTATCGAGAAAAGGTTTTGATTGCAATGGAGAATTTATTTTGGCCAATTCCAATATTTATTTTTTATTTTTTAAAAAAATCTTGCGGTATTTATTCCATAAATTAAGAAAAAGGTGATCAAAATTTGAGTATTTTTTTTTGAAAGGAAATAAAATATTTTATTCCATAATATCACGGATAGCAACATCTAAAATCGAACTCGGAACAGACCCCGAATCGA
>JAYMTK010003022.1:0-12867 GCA_036897405.1 Pelargonium myrrhifolium | reverse complement strand
TATATCAAATACATAGGAAAAAACATGTAAAAACAATACATGTATGAATCCTCCTCCTTATTAGTATGGTTACACTTCCACCATTATATTTAGCTTGAGTACTTTATACTTTTTCAATTTGAAATTTTAGTCACCACTTCTACAGCTCTTTAAAGTCATCATTTTATGCATTTTACTGAACGTCCTAATGTAGTTATTCTTTAAGTTTGGCTTACGTGACACCTCTTATAAGACGACACTAATGTTACCAAACAAGCACTAAATTTTCTCTTACTAATGGTTTGTTCGACAACCATCTCTCTCTCTCTCTCTCTCTCTCTCTCTCTCTCTCTATATATATATATATATATATATAAATTTCTTTAACCCCTACTGCATTTTCATATGCTCGTGAAAAGAGCAATAGTTGGTCACATTGTTCCACTATTACAATCAACATTTTAACCAACTATATGACAATTTATTTATTTATTTTTTAATATTTGAGATCCGCGAATCAGTTTGTTCACATCATTATATTTGGTTCTATGTCAAGAGTCTTTAATAGACTTTATAACGCTTTAATTATTAATAAAATTAATAATTTTTTTAAAGAAATATGCTCTTACCTTTATGGTGGAGGACATTTAGGTAACTAGTTGGGAGATTTTAGGTTTAAATAGTGTGATTGAATAAACCTACTAAGCAACACATATTTATGTACATGGTATAATCAAAACTAAATTCATGAGAATCTAAATTGGCACAAATAGTATCATCGAGTAGTACTAGTACATGCATTGGAATTTAGTTGGAGCCCTATTGAAAGAGAAAGATTTAGAAAATATCTAGCTTTTTTATTGAGAAAAAATTGACATTATGGTAGGTAAAAAGAGCCGGTATGATTATAGTGTTTGATCATTTGAGGCATTTTGCCTAAAGTAGCACTCAACAAAACATGAACATGAACATGAACCACATATACATAAATGGAGGTATTGTTCATTGAATTAACCTATATATGGGGTCACATGGGTGCAACTTATAGGCCAAGCCTAAAAACGATACACACAAGGAACCCAATACAATTTCAAGGCATATATGGACCAATTACATGCAGACAGCTTATAAATTCATCATATATACCATGACCCTTTCAAAATTGGCTCTGGTCCATATATATGCCATATATAACAATATCCTAGGATTTCTATTCATCATTTTAATTTGATGTATAGAATCATATGGCTTTATTTTCAAGTTAATAATTATGTAATTTAGAATCTCATGAAATTAGAATAAACTAAGAAGTGTGCCTCAAAAAAAATAAAAATAAAAAATAAACTAATTAAGAAGTATAGCTTACCTTTTTCTGACACCAATCTTCCCAACTATATGCATACATGAAATACAAATATATATTATCTTGTGAGAAATTTTAATGAATTCTTTGACTTAGAATTTATCCCTACCCCACCTTCAGCTCTCTCATCTCCTTGTCTGCTATACAAACCTCCAATCCATACTATAAAAACAATAGGACATTAGTGTGGTACAAACTGCAAACCAATATTTTATATTCTTCTTTAATTTCTGAATTAAATTCATACACCTCTATAGACCAAAGAGTATAAACTAAGAATTAATTGACTTAAATTAATTGCTGTCGATGAAGTTGCAACAACAGCTAATGCGACTGTTAGAGTATAAAACTATTATCAGGCCTTCAACTATCGAGTTAACCTTTTAATTGAGTTAGTCCTTTACATGGTATCAGAGCGTTGGTGACAAAAGGTCGCGGGTTCAAATTCTGCCGCCACCCATATTAAATTCCAGCACAAGGCAACTATTATTGGACCTTCAACTTTCAGGTTAAGCTTTTAGTTGAGTTGGTTTTTTACAACGATCTTTTGCTACAAATTTTTGTATCTCCTTTTGGCTATGAAAACAATTTTTCATGTTATTTCCGCGCCTTACAAATCTTGCACCACAAATTTGGATTCCAACTAATTCCAAACTTTCTATATTTTGGGATAATTATAGATTGTTTTCCTTTCACTACTTCAAAGTTTGCTTTGTATTTTTCATTTATCGGGGAGTGAAAGCGGTAGTTGTAGCAACACAAGAGTTTCAAGCTTTCATTGAATCAAAAAATTTGTTGGTTGTCATACTTCTTGGCCTTTTTTTCCACTGTCGAGTGGTTTTTTATGTTCAACGGTGAACACCTTGTTAACATCGATGAACAATTCATCTATATTGTGACGCTCGCAGAAGCTGTAATATTGAGGGCGAGTGCATAATCTATAGACTGTGTACTATAGAAACAATTCATAACTTCCGTGTCATCATTTGTTTCACACTCATTCATTTCTTTTTTAAATCTAGTCACATAGGTCTCAAAAGACTTACAAATCGGTTTTCTAATGTTTTAGAGAGAAGACCGAGCTTCGTTGCATGGTTATGGAAGCGAACTTGGTGATCAATAATTTTTTTAACGGTTCCCAAATTGGGATAGACTCATTCCAAAGCCCTTAATACCAAGTTTTCTTCTTTTCATAGAACAAACGCTACCATCTTGCACATTGCATTGCCTTTCTTGGTTACAAGTTAAAAAGGACATTGAAGCTCCTTACAAGTTATATGACATTAGTGGTGTCGTCATACATAAGAGGAACTATTCCTAGGCGAGGAATAACATCATCTCTCATATTTGTAAATACAGAATATCGATTCACTTCAATTTGTACTTGAACTATGCACTACAATTCACCTCCGTTAAGTGAGTAATTGAATAAGACTTAACATAATACATTCACAAATATGTGTGAGAGTGTCTATTTTACCTCAACTTTAAGGGATTGGAGAATCTCCTCAAATGTGATTAGTGAAGAGTATTTAAGAAGTCTAGTATAATTAGGAAACTTTCATTTAAGTTGAATCTACACATATATGAAATTTGACGGACAATAGATCAAGTTATACAGAGTACGAATTAGGTTGGTTTTCTAGTGTGATTTGAGTCGAACAAAACCCAAATATAGTGAATCTAAGCCAAACGGGCTAAAAAGGTTGTGTAGAACGTGCACACGGGTGTATGCATGATACATTACTGTGTGGTGGCCCATTATAGTTAATTATACGCAAAAAATCATAATTTTTACAGCCAATATAAACACAATGTGTGGCGCCCGAGCGCCACATCACGACCTCATTATGTGGACAGATTCATGAACTTGCTTTCGACCCGTGACTTTGTGGACAGATTCACTCCCAAGACTCGTTTCTATGTCCTTCGTTTGGTCTCGTCTAGCTAGAATCAGGGCTCGCGCCGTCATAGGAGAGCTCTGACCTCGACCAGAGGGCTTCACGACGTCACCCAGAAAGGAAACAAGTTATGGCATCAACAAGGATACCCCACACCTTTTCCATGAGGCTTAGCAAGGCACAAGTACATGGTTCGTTCACAAAGCACAAATGAAGATGCAAGCATCCACAGTCGTGACTATGCTATTCAATGAGACATTCGCTACCTCGCCCTCGCACACCGATAACGACATCGTGCCTTACACTCAAGATTTAGAAAAATTAACACAACTCAACAAAGCCCCAAAAAGACTCAACACAACTCAACAAGACTCAAACAGTGTCATCACAAGATCGGAGTCGCGAATATGCTACCTTATACGGTCAACATAGTGTACAATCGACATTGGCTTGCGGAAGAGAAAGCCAGAGTCGTGAATGTGGCCTCCAAAGGCACATTCGCGACTATCTTACCATTTATAGTCAACATGAGGAGCAAGCCGAAGTCACGACTGCGCTACCATGTACGATCAATATGGTTAGAGGACGAAGAACAAGCCAGATTTGCGATTGTGCTACCATGTATGGTCAACATGGTTCAAGGACAGAGAACATACCAGAGTCACGACTGTGGTCCTTGAAGCACAGTTGCAACTTTGCCTCGCTGCATGGCAAGTTTGAGTCCAATTGAAGGTTTGAAACTCCAAGGGCCATTCCAAGGCTTAAGGAATTTCTAGAATCGTCACAGGCAAGCATTAGAGTTTTGAGCATATTCTAAATCTTTATAGAGGTCGCACGACGCGCCCAACACCAATCGAGACAAGAAAGTTCACGAGACATTAAGACGCTACCTCGCGCGGTAGATACTCCTCAAGGCTCCAAAAGGCATCCTAGCACACACAAGTCATGTGGGAGCCCTAGAGCTCATCCGTCGCATGAGAAATGCACCCGGAAGACGAGAGAATCAATTCACAAGTATTGGGAACCCTAGGATGCTACCCTAGATGGTAGAGTCTTCTAGGAGTTATAACATACGTCATAAAGCATAAGAAATATACGAGAGTTACCAACCTCGCCCGTCACCCACACACGGAGCACCTGGAGAAGCAAGAGCTAGCTCCAAGCCTCAAGTGGTCCCCAAGTGGACCCCATCTTAACCAACCGACCAATCACACAATGACACGCGACACATTTGGTGGGAGGTATATATACATCTTTCTTAGTAAGAGAGGGAGATCTCACAATCTCATATTCACTTTATCTCTCTAGCTTTCTCTATCTAAAATGCTCTCTAGAGTTTTTGTGTTATCTGGCTGAGAACTCATTCTCACGCCTGAGGCAGCGTCCCAAAAAAACCCTAGGTACTTCGTTCTTTAGGTGTGTTGTGACCGCAGGTCACATGTTTAAAGCCAAACCTGATCCAATACCTTTACATTGGGCTTTGACATGGATGAGAGAACATAAGACTTAAAGAAATTGAACACTCAGGACATTTTCTTAGCACGTGTACAAGACAACAGTCTCCTAGTGTGTTTGTTTTGACCCGAGTCAAATAGACGCATCAACAGTAAAATACAATATTTTTCTTTCTGTGTTGTAAATTTTAGACCGAATTTCACTACAGTCGTGATATTGTATAGTTTCGAGTGCTTAATTTATTGTATATCACTTATATATATATATATATATATATATATATATATATAATTGGTAGTGTGTGATTGCATGAGTGAGAAGAGCTTTCAAGTTCAATACTCATTCAACACAATAATGAGAAGAGGTTAAAACTTTAACTTATGATCAAATCTTATATGAAGGTTAATTTGGTTGTGAATTAAAAGTGTAAATGGTGAATTTGCAGTCCCACTTAAAAAAAAAACCTCATGGTAAAAAAAAATTTTAATAAAAAGCTCTTGAAGGAGCCGCTCTAGTTTATTAGCTTTTAAAGATTATAATTTTACCACAAATAAAACTCGAGTACGTGAAAAAGATTGATTAGGGAACAAAACACAGTAACCACCTCAATCAAAACCTTCTTATCAATCTCGAATAATATAAAGAAGAAAGAAAAATTATACGGGATTTTGCTAGCTAGCTGTAACATAATATCGGAAACCAAAAAAAAAAAACAGTAAATTTTTTACATGGACCACCAATCTAAATCTACGTAAATCCATGCAACAGTAGCTCCTTTGACACAATCTCTAGTCCCTCCCTAGCTAGCTACTTCGGTAACAAAACAGTAATTAACACACCTGACTACAGATGATGATGATGATGATGATGATGGTCTTCCTCGTTCGTAGTAGCAATCCGAATGTAATTCAATATATAATAATAACAATACTACTATGTTTTTTGTATTTTACTTACAACAACAACAACGTTAATAAATCCTACATCAAGATGGCATAGCGCATGCTGTCATTTACCATGAGATGGTTCATCTCCGATATCTGCGCGAACTCGCCGGACACCCACACCCCATCGGCGCCGCTCACCTGCGGGTGCGAAAAGCACGACAGAATCGACAGCGGCGCTCGCACCACGCTCAGTATCACCGACAAGCCGCCGCCGCCTCCGCCGCGGCGAGGCAACCTCTGTACGATGTTGTTTATGCCAAATTCGTCGCCATTAGGTCCGAACATGCTCTCGTCGGCCACGCGCGGGCTCTTCTTGACGTTGCGCACGCTCCGCCGCATCGCCGACAGGGCCCGAAACATATTCTTGGTTATTGAAGAGTGAGATTTGTGTTAAGAATAAGGTTTGAAGAGTGAGAGGTTTTATTTGTAGAAGTGAAATGAAATGAAATGGGTTGTATGTATGTATGTATGTATTGATAATGGGAGGTTGGTGGTGGAGTTGCTAGTGCTGGTGTTTATCACAAAGGTTATGGTGATGCCTTTTTCAAGGACCCTTCCTTGCCTTCACTTGTGTATATGATATGATCTTTTATATTTTTATTTACATGTGGGGTCTAGTATGGCTAACATGACGACAAACCTGCCTAATTATATACACGGTGCAGTCCATTTGTGATTAAATCAGGTTTTGTTTTTTTGAATTTAAATTATTCACTCATTTTTACCAAATAAATGGGGAAAAAGTTCTGACAAAATATGCGTATATATCAGTGTAAAAATCACTATATAACATTTTTTGAATGATTTAAACTTGTGTATAAAACACGCTTTGTATAAAAGTTTAGATGCACAAGTATAAGGAAAAACTTAAATTTAAAGAACGGAGTGAATACTTTTTAAAGAACATAAATTAAAATAACGATTCTTTAAAAATTTAGAAATTTACTGACCTTTAATTTTTAAATATATTTTATGCATTAAGCTAGCATGTTTGGATTTTCTTTAAATATTGCCGTGCACAACTTTTTGTGTCCATTTATTAGTGCACCTAGCCTTCTTCTAGTGGTATCCGAAAAAAAAATAGTTTTGAATTTGTTGATTTAAGGACTACCTTAACAAATAAAGAAAAGTGTAATTATACATGACCATCATGTACTTTACACATTTTGCATATGTATATCTTAATTTTTTTTTTACTTTTGGCTACCTTGTACTATGTCATTTTTTGACGGAGAGGCTTTTCCGTCACAAAATATTTCAATTTTTTAACGAAATATTTTATTTTTGATCATGTGTCATGCACATGACCTAAAATCAAACCCAAAATCAACAAAAAATCAACAAACTTGCGTTCGAGTTTGTTGATTTTTGTTGATTTTGAGTTTGATTTTAGGTCATATGCATGACACATGATCTATAATTGAATATTCTGTTAAAAATGAAATATTTTGTGACAGAGAAGCCCCTCTGTTAAAAAATGGCATAGTACAGGGTAGTCAAAAGTTAAAAAAAAAAATTTAGGGTATACATGTGCAAAACGTTAAAGTACATAATGGTCATGTGTAATTACCCCTAAACAAAACTAGAATAAAAAATATGAGTCGTATGTATTTTTCTTTTCTTCTAGATTGATGTAAGCCAACACAAAATCACGACAATTCATTAGAACTTTATGTATACATACTCCAATAAATTTCATGAAGCAGAGACATGTTGGATCCAAATTTTTAATGGATTATCATAATCACATTGGTTATTTGATCTAAGACAAATAACACTGGCTTAGTTTTAGTACTGCTTCAAATATTATTTATGCCGAGTGTAATTAAGTATAGATAAATACTAAAAGCGGACTCGCTAGCCTTGCTGCAAGCTCTCCTAAGTTTTTGGAGCTATGTGGTGCTTTTTGGTAACATGGAGTCAAGGATTAGGATTAGGGTTAGGGTTTGAGGGGTGGAAATTAACACAATATATAACACTGGTGGGTGGGGAGAGTGCAACACAACATTGTATGATCGGGTGGGCGGAGAAGCATTCGGTAGATGGGCATATAGTGTGTGTGAAAGTAAGCAGAGGCGGCGGGTTCTGTGTTAGAGCAGGCGAAGGGCACAGACGGTGGTGGTCGGCGGGTAAACGGATTCGAGACGAGGGTAATAGTTGGGTTGCGGAGATGGACAGTCGATTGGAGTGGAAGATGCGTGAGATGATAGTGCGGGAGGAGGTGGTCCATGTGGACCTCCGATCATTGGCTGGGCCGATCCGACGGGAATGAGTAGCCGTGTGGGTGGTGGTGGGACGTTTTCTGATGGAGGTGTCGATTCACTTAATCTATATGCAAGACACATTATCATCTGTGTGGCGTCCGACATGCGAGTTCCAGGCGTCGGAAGTGGTGGGTTCGGGTGGTGGGAAAAGGGAGCATCCTAGGTTCCTGTTTAAATTCCACGATGAGGAGGATGCACGTAGGGTCATCTGCGATAGGCCGTGACTTTTTAATGGGCATGCGCTCGTGGAAAAACTGTTGGAACCGTAAGATGTGCCGAAAACTGTGGATCTGTTGTTTTTTAGCTTCTGGGTTCAGGTGCGTAAATTGTCAGCAGGGTGCCGCACGGAGGAAATATGTCTTCAGATTGACAATACGATTGAGCGGTATGAGGAATCAAATCTGATAAACTTTATTGGCGGATGGAAATCATATGTTCGAATTAGGGTTCTAGTCGATGCGTGGAAGCCCTTATGGCGTCAAATGAAGGTTAAGAGGTCGATTGGGAAGGATCACCGAGTTGAGTTTTCTTATGAAAAAATGACTCTGATCGGTTACTATTGTGGAATGCTTGGCCATGATGATGAGCATTGCAAGATTCGAAAAGCTACGTCAGGGGTGGGGGAGGAACAAGATTATGGAGGTTGGCTGAAGGCAAGCCGAGGGTCGCGGGGCCAGATGCGAGGGCGGATGTGGATCAAATCGGGGCAGAGCAAGCCGAAAGACTGGGAGGTTGAGAAGGTGGATAAAGGGAAGGGGACATTGCTGCCGGTCATGGTGAAAAGGGTGCAGAAAACGAAGGATAGAGGCAATGAGGTGATGATACAGAAGAAGCGCAGGAATGGGGAGTTCAATTTCCTTTTGGAAGACACAGAGGACTCAGAAATGACGGACCTCGATGAGGTCCGGGGTAGAGTGTAGGTGTTGTGTTCTCTCGTGAAATCCTGACGAGAGAGTAGAGGTAGAGGTAGGAGGGACCGGCTTGAGGGGCAGCTTCGGCTAGGGCCCCCAGCGTTTAGTCCTTCCGGGTTTTCTGTCAGCAGGGCTCAGACCGGGGCCATTGCTCTGCTACATGGCCCGATGAATTTTTGGGGTGTTTGTTCCTCGAGGCCGCTTGTCAGCTTCTATCTCAATGAGAAGGTGTGCACATGTTCTATTAAAATAAAAGTAGGTAAATATTTTTACTCGCCATAAACATTCCGGCTTTTGAATAAATGCGTTATAATACCTTCCAAAAGGGGGTGGGGAGGTGTTATAAAATAATCTAGACGTTAAAGATGTGAATTAGTTTTATTTCTAAATAAATAAAGAAGCAAAAACTACATTTGGTAATTTCAATTGTGAATGACCATTAAATAATGGTTAATGTTTAACAAGTCATGTAGAAAGGTTAAGATTTGATGTTCAAAGATGAAAATTGGTGACAAATAAGTGATGTAATGACAGTGATTCATGCGTATGAAATTTTGAAATACCAAACATTTAAAAAAAATTCACGGAAATGATCTTGCTCAAGAGTGTTAATAGTAAATGTATTGGACAATTGAAGTTTACAAGAGACGGCCAAGGAGTAATGATCAGTTTCTCTAATTGCTCATGGATGAAATGATAATCGATTTTTTTATTACACGTTATTACCTTTTTAGTTAACTGACATATTATTTAACAGATTGAAAAAAATAGTTAAGGGTAGTAACGTGTGGAAAAAAGCAAGTTCAGGATAGTAACGTGCAGTGATAGGGTAGTAACATGCAAAACGTGTATCTAAAATGGTGTAGTGACGTGTAATTATCCCTTTAAAACAATTCACAGAAGTGATCTTGCTCAAGAGTCTTAATAGTAAATGTATTGGACAATTGAAGTTTACTAGAGAGACAACCCAAGGAGTAATGATCAGTTTCTCTAATTGCTCATGGATGAAATGACAATCGATTATTTTGATTATTAGCTCGTACTGAATAACACAATATGAAGTGATGCTTTGTTATAATATGATAACTAGTGTTCTATCCCAGCTATACTCGGGTTTTTGTTTCATTTAACTGTTTATATGACGAAACTTATAAAAGTTCTGTTTCGTTAACCAAATTCTTACGTTCAAATAATAATAATCATGACTTTGGTGAGTACAAATAAATATTCATATTTTTATTTTTCGTCTTTTTAATTTTTTTAATAATATGTATATATATTACTGAACTGTTCACTTATTTTATAACCCAAAAAACACAATTTTAATAAACTTATTTTAAAAATAGACGTAAAAAAATATAAGAAAATCAAACATACAAATTTCTGCAAACAAAAAAACATACAAATTTCAAACTCAAGTATTTTTTTTCTATTCAAAATAATTATATATTTGTAATATTAATGATAATTATCAAACCTATATTTAAAAATATTTAAAATTTAGAATAATTATCTTTTATTTAAAATTTTGTATTATATATATTTAGTATTTAATTATTCATATTTTATTTTGATGACATGGCACAAAAATGGAAATTAAAATTGCCACATGTCAGTCAATTGAAGGCTCAATTAAGAATATGAGATGACACGTGTCACATAATGAATGTAGTACTTCTCTTTATAATATATATATTAGATGTATGTAGTACAACTTGTGTGACTTGTAAATCTCCTAAAAGTCGATTGAGCCATACAACTTTATTTTTGTTTGTTTTGTTTTTGACTGTCGTCATCGCTCTTTATTCAGTTTCAAGATACGAACATCAGGCAATGAATCGCTTCTCTGATCACCAAAAAAGTGTGAGGATCCACAAAAGATCATATATCTTGTGGTAGACCGTTGCATTTCAGAATATACCGCCCAGTTTAAGTCTCTATAAACTCACATATATAAATATATGATTGTTGACATAAAAGGGATTCATTGTTCTTAAGTGCTTTTGAGATTCACAATACATAGTAAACTACATTCATATGAGGCTATCTAGTATGATACAAAAATTGTCTCAATATATGTATTAAAAGAGATGGTGTATGACCTAGTGATGGTTTGGTAGAGTAAACGTCTTACATAACGCCTATACTATCTTGCAATCTATAAATTCATTGGGATGGATATAGGTGTTAATGGCTGATGTGGTATCACCTCATTAATTATATTTAATTGATTGAGAGTCTTAACCAATATATCATAGTTGAGATTCTTTTTTTCTCGTCGATATACAGTATTCTTTATGAAATGTAAAAGTAAAAAGGAAAGGAAAGGAAAGTATAGAATTTTGTTTGGAGGTAGCCTTTACAGTTCATTTGAATATGAGCCGAGGGGTCCTAAGGATGGAATTCGGGACAAAAAAGTACAGAATATCTTATCGTGTTGTTGGGCTGCTGACGGACCACCAATCATGCATATCACCTTTCATCGGAAATCTCGACCGTCCGATGGTTTACCGATGTAGTTGTAACTATATAGCATTGATCATCATGGTGATGGAGGGTTATTAATTTACATTGTCTCTTGCTTGGGTCCCACCTTTTTTAAAATATCAGAATCGATACCCGTATTATTTAAATTGTGATAGATGGTGACCAGTTCCATTACTGTCTCGAAACTATTTTTATCAACTTGCTGCAATTGCATATTGCATAATATCGAGTTTGTTACTAAATATTCCTATTATTAAGTACTTTCTTTTTTTTGTGATCTTGACAAGAAAATATTTTACGTGGTATGAGTGATTTCAATTTAAGAAAAAGATTTAGCACCAGAGAGTACAACAAAAGAAAAACGTACACAATAACATCAAACAATAAAATCATGTACTTTTATAATTCTTTACAAAATTATTGAATAGTTTAATAACTTGAAATAATATTAGAAAAATTATACACTAAAAGAATAATTGCTTAAAAATAATATTTAATCGACATGTGCCATGATTGACATTATGTTTTTTTTATATTTAAAATAATTAACACACGTCACATATCGCGTAATGATAAGTCGATTTTATTTAGGGTGTTCGGATTAACTCATGAGTTGGCCAAACAAACTCACGAGCACTAAATTGTTTTTTTATGTGTTTAGTTAAATATAAAAAGAGTTCATAAACTCATGCTCATGAGCTAAATAAAAGAGTTGGGTATCCACAACTCCTAATTTTCAACTCATGAACACCTCAAAAAAAAGTTATTTAGACCAAGTAAAAATATATATGTCATTCTTTTTTTTTTTTTCCTTTAATTACTCATATATTCATTTTATAACTCAATTTATTGGTTGATTTTAGAATTATTAGTATATATGTATCTCTTAACTATAATAAATAAACATCAATCAAGTATTACAAATTTTTATCAATATTTTTATCCTAACATTTAAACTATTTCTTTTAAGAAAGAGCTGAAATACAAAATTGCTACGGATCTTTACCTAATTATGAACTATTTATGAGAAGTTATTCCAAACACCTTCTTATATTTTTAAAATTATTTGTGACATGTGACTGGTTGTTTTTAAAATCTTAATTTTGCCTAACTTGACATAAGACTCTCACAACAATTATTATTTTTTTTAATATTATATTTTTCAACATTATCGTCTAATGACCAATTTGAGTCGAATGTCAAAATTCATGGATCAAATTGAGTTTCATTTCTTATACATTTAATGGGAAATTGCATATTAATCCCAGAGTATACACAATTGACATATAATTACCCTTATTTTCTAAGCATCACATAATTATTCTAAACTTCTCCAAAACTCATTCCGTCAATAACAATGTTAATTTAATGGGATAATTACGATTTCCTACCCTCTAAGTTTTTCTTGTGACGATTTCCTACCCTTAAGTTTGAATGAGATTTTTCACTACCCTGAAGTTTCAAAATAGAGACAAAAAACCTCTTCGTCATAACTCCGTCAGTTTTGTTGATAAAAAGACGAAAATACCCCCAATGTAATTGTCACAACTTAAACTAAAG
>JAYMTK010003021.1:0-12867 GCA_036897405.1 Pelargonium myrrhifolium | reverse complement strand
GGTCAGGACCGGACCCGAGTACTGCTCCAGCCTAAGACCCGAAGACCCGAGACCCAGGACTAAGACCCACAACTTACCTTGACACGGAGAAGAAGACCAATACGACGCCGCTTTGAGCCCAAGTTTGACCGCAGTCAAATTTGCTCAAACACCTTGGAATACATTTTAGTGAGATCGACCGGTAGATAGAGAAGAAGAGGGTTAGGGACGTGGAATTACCGGAGCAGGGTGGCGTAGCGCGAAGCTCACGATCTGGTACCGAGGGAGCGAGAAAACAGTTGATGGTGAGAGATATTTTTTTGACTGCTGTGAAAGTGAATAGGTGATAATAAGATGTTAAATAATTAGGGTTTTCACTAACCAAAGTTCATTTTAGTTGTTTTAAAATTGAGGGTCATGTCATTCAATTTTAAATTACAACTCTTACCTTGTCACTAGTCTTTTATCCCGGCTTTGCTCGGGCCGGTCTGAATTTGCAAGAGTTTAAGTGAGACTCATAATTACTCTTTATGTAGAAAAACATAAAGGAGCCTAAAGACCGATGCAACACAAAATTTCTATAGAACGCCCGAATAATCAAGGAAAACTCATGATGAATATACTACACAATCCAACTCCATATTTATAATGAAGGAGTAAAGTCTCTTGATGATATTTAGCCGATGTGTGATATAAAACACGAGTTAAAGTATGTAAAACATCTCAAACTTAATACAAATAGGAAAAAAATTAAAATTAAAAATAAAAAATAAATAAATGAAATTATTTATTTTTGTTTAATAATAATGGGTCCCACTTATTTTATATTTTAAATAAATATTTATTTGTGAAATTGAGTGACACGTGTCATTCAATTAGAGAATCAATTGAAATTAAAATGACACGTGTCACTCAATTAAAAAAAAAAAATATATATATATATATTTGATATGTTTGTGAACCACCACATCCACCGAAGAAGTTGGAAAAAAATTTAACTAGAGAAATCTAACTTCCTTGAAACCCTAATAGAAAGGGGAGGTATACATGAATTACTAATAATATATCATTATTCCCTCAAACTTGTTAGCACTAGCTAACTTTTCATTTTTAATTTCTCAAAAAAACAAAATAATAATACTAATTTGAAGAGGAAGGGAGTAATACATGCGGACAAATCCAAACTGCAGATGCTTGTAGTTTTTGTCCTCAATCCCACAACTTGGCCTGCCTGGGTTGAGGACAGCAAGCAAAAGCATATATAGTGGGATTCCAATGGACTGATCATTTCCCAGGATGGGTTCATGGAATATTTATTAGTTGTGAAAACTTCATTTGATCTGCTGCATAATACATTACATTCATTGATCATATAATAAATATGTCCATGTCAGGATCTCGCAGGTACTTGAAGTAGAGCCACTTGGATGTGTTGAAGGCATCTCCCACACTTTCCACCGGATACACTTTCCTACTCTTCTGCCATTCATTTGTAAGCTTTATCCACTCACTCCTCCACCCTTTCACCTCAAAACCATCCCCTTTCTCCAAACTCTCCATCAGATATTTGAAGTATATGGCCGCCCGCCGCCCATAGTAGTCCCGCACAAGCCCGCTCCAGTACTTGTTTCCTGAATCACTCAATCAAACCAAAACTATACTCAATGAATCTACTGCAATACACAACACTTAACTAGTAGTTAGTACCATATTTATATACCATAGTCGCGAAGCAGACTTGCTTCTTCCTCCGTGTTGTCGAACCACATAGTTATTTGAGTTCTTGCATTCCATTCGTACTGTAACAATGGACAATGAAATTAAGATTAGAAGAATGATCTATATTGCGCACGTGTTAGTTTTAAGGGGTCCTAACCTGCTTTTTCTGTTGTTCATCTTGCGCAAGTTGCTTTGCACTTTCTAACCAAGGCCCTAGAAGAAATCCATCATGGCAAGCTAGCAGAGTGTCCATATCTTCCACAAGTTCTAAGAACTTCTGACTGTGGGTCACCACTTCATAGATATTGCTTGATTGATAAGCTTCTATAGCCTTTAAGAATAACTGGTTTGCATACTTTGCCAAAGCTTGTCTTGTCAGATCAACTAAATCATACCTGTTGGTCATATGATAAAAACAGATTCATGTGATCATAGGAGAAAAGAAAGCACCTTTGAAAGAGTAAATACTAAAGAATTTTCAAATGCTTAATTAGAACCCACGTATATGCTAACCTGTAGGTGTTACTTCCTGAAAGTTTATCCCCACCAGCAATAAAAAGCTCTAAAGCATGGATTACCTCAGAAGTTGAATACCATAGATGAGGCCGATCATATGTATCACTTTGCCCATTTTGAATTGTTTTGCTTGATATTGGTTTGCCATTGTGGTGATGTCTTTCATGCACCCTTGACACATAATATGGATCAACATCAGGGAATGCCACAATCACGTCCCTATTTTTGTCCTGTTTCAAATCAGACCAAGGCAATACATTCAAACAGTATGTGAACGCTTGGAAAATGGAGCTGCTAATTGCTATTCTGAGTATGGAAGATCACAAATGCATGAAATCAAGGATTAAGGAATAAGTATAATTCTAACTGTATCAATCTTGGTCATGGCATTGATGGACTTTGGCATAAATAAATATGATAAAATGTTGCATGCCAAAATCATGTAAGACCATACAACATATACCCACCAGCCAATATGCACTCACGCAGCTTACTATAGATACCCTGCGTGCTTAGTTTTAAGTTTTTTGACAAGCAACATCAACAAATTGTGGAACTTACATAGGAACCATCAGTGCAATTATATATTGTGTGATATAGTATATTCCAGGCGTTTTGTATTGAAGGAACCGTCTGCCCGTAACGTCTTGCAGCATATAAATCAATCCACATCTGAAAAAATGACAAACCATATAAGCTCTCATTTTATGTTCCAAAAATCATATAAAGGAAATATAGGTGGATAAGAAAGTACTGAATATCACCTTGACATCAACTTTGTTGCGCTGAAATGCCATTTCAGACATGAGATCATAAACAACAGGATTCTGTTCTATCCCCTCCATTGACATTCCAACACCAACCTTCAGACAAAATAAATTAAAACAGTATATTTATATATTGAAATGAGAAAAGCAGATAATAAGGAAAATTTGTGGCTAATGGTGTTTGAAAGTGATAGTAAAATCAAAGAAATCAATTGAAGGTAAAATACGATATATTAGATCTATTAAATATAGAATAGTATGATAACACAGATCATTCATGAAAATTACTTATTTGACGTAATGGACCATAATGTTGTACCTGTTCGACCTTATGGTCCATTTAGATTGATTTAGCTACACTACAGTATGATAAGTTGATAACATAGCTTGCTGTATGGATGACCTACAGAACTTACCTTTCAACTTTATGGTCCATATGGATTTGGATCTAGATTTGGCTCAAATCCAATAGGATTCAAAACATGCCTACAACATGTAATTCCAAATGACAACTCTCACCTTATCATACGAAATTTTATGGTTTTCTGAACATTATATTTGCATTTAAACTACAACATTTCAAATCCTAAATTTCAAATGAAATCCTAGAATCCGAATGCAATCTTATGGAATTGATAATAATAACTACAGCTGATAGTGTATTGCAATAAGGATAAACTTGCCATAGTTGAGTTTTCACTTATACGAGCTTCAACTGGTCCAGAAGCTACTGCATCCAAAACCCCGTACATCTCAACATTTCCTGCAAAGTTGTGCAGCATACACCTGCAAAGTGGACAACCAATAATTCATTTATAGAACTAGAAGGAAGAATTAAGAAAAGCTAAAAAGAAAAAGGAAGTAAAAGAAAGCAGAGTATCTATTAAATTAACTACTTCAGATTTCTCAGGTATATACAATGATCAAAACAAGCACATAAAAATATCTTCATTACGAGCTTACTCAGCGGGCACTCACACACAACACAGACACATGCACACATCTCATTTCAAGATGGAAAAAGGTACTGGAGACTGATATTATGTGTAACTTGTTCTTGATAGTCCAACATAGCAGCTTGGATTAAGAGGTTACCGCCGCACTTGCTTCTCAATAGATTTCAGTTATAAACCGAGTAGAAATTTTCAACATCCTTTTGATTATTATATCAATACTAGTATTTATAATTTGAAAGTGTGAAGAAAGGGGTCTCCAACCATGCTTCTGGACTTACTAAACTAACCAGTTGTACGTGAGACACAGTAAAACAAGGGTGGCTCAGTGCATGAGGCTATAACCATTGTGGGTCTGGGATTGTCATTTATATATGTCGCCTTAGGCCCTACTTTTACTGAGAGGAAGTTTTCCTAGCTCGAACCCGTAACCTCAAAGTCAAAAGGCAGCAACAGGACCATTGCAGCAAGTAGGAAGCACAAAATGTAAAGTTAAAATTGAGGAAAGAATTAAATCGACTGTGAGACTCTAGTGGGCACATATAACTTAACAAGCATCCAATAGGCAATTCAAAACTAGATAGATGATCTATAATGGAACAGTTAACTTTCCAGATGTAAGGAACCCCATAAAACTGCTCAGAAGTAATCCATATGGGCTTCACTTCAGCAAACAGATCAAGGACTACAAGTCTCCCCAAAGGTACAGAATGTAAAAGTGCCTGGAATCAAGTAGATATGATCATCAAAAAAAAAAAAAAAAAGAAAAAAAAAGAAAAAAGAAAAGAAACAATTATAACACATGGAGATAAGCAATATAAATATTCAGGATATGAAGGAACTGTAACATATTAAAGGCCAAACATGGAATAGAATGTAGAATTATGCAAGACTAACTTATGTGGCTTTATGTGTAGGTGTGATGACTTGTTCATTTTTATGCACATGAAGACTTTCCACCACTTAAACTGAAAAAAGAAGTAATACAGGAAGTCATGCACAGTTACACAAAATTTGGTCCGCACAAAAGCTTGCCTCTTTAACAACTAGAATCAAAACTAAAAGAGCTTCCATACTTTATTGGCTGAAACATGTATGAAATTAGAAGAGGGAGAATATATTTAAGTAAACATTTTGTATCCCGACTTTTTTCATGTACACTATACATTGTGCTCATTTAAAAGTCAGCCATGGGGCACCATAACAGTCAACAATGCTAGTCATATTTGCATTTAAAGACTCAATATATCTGTTGAAAATTCTAATTGTTTATATCAAAAATTTACTGTAAAGAACTAAAGATAGTGTGTTGTGTCACGATCATCTTCTTTACTAAAATGTTTTCTTTCTACAGATTTCATAGATTGTGATGAGCTGATTTTCAAGTCAAAAGAACTCTAATTATATAAATCAAATGTGCTTTAAAATGCAGATATTACAACCCCTCTGTTAAAATAAAAGAATGAGCTAAAAATGCTAATACGGTTGGTAAAGGCTGTGGCAAAAGTGCATTTATCCCATAAACCCAAACCATAATAGAAAATAATTCAAAGCTCTAACCTTCATTTGTGGGGGCCTCCAAAATGGATCATATGAAAACAGCCACCCCTACAATTGATGAAAATAGCTGCAATTTGGTAGAGCAACTTATTGTAGTTGATAAGGATAACTTAATAAACATCAATTCTTTCACCTGCATTAGCCAGACAGCTTCACTATCGCCACTTTGCATTCCCATAAAGGTTGCTGCTCCTAATGTAGAGATGTACTCAGGATCATCTACAGGTGGAGTGTTCTCATCAAAATTATCACTGCAACACGATCATCAGCGGATCAGGACATAATGTGATACAATACAGCAGACCAAAACTCAGGAATCGAGTGCTTTACAGAAGAAGAAAAAAATGAAGAAGATTGGGCATAAGAGTCGAAAGTCTCCCTTCGGCTTCAAACTATTGGTTAGCATTTCTACCCTCTAGAATTGTGGACCACTTTAGTTTTATATCAGCATTGATTTCATTCACCAAAATCTAGTACATTTTTAACAGAAGCGTGAAATAAAGTTCATTGAACAAATGTTTACAAGATTGAAGTTCAATGAAAGAGAACCTTACCAATTATATATATGTGAAGTCATTCCATATTCTGAGCAAAAAATTATTCCAAACACAAGAGTTAGAGCTTGAATATTTTGATTGGTATGAAAGTATATCAGGATACACCCTGACAACTCAATTAATACAAAAGAATAGAGGTGCAGGGATTCAAACAAGTAGACCTTTCAATTGTTCCTCAATAAATGACTTCCCAATCTCAATGAACAAGGGATCAGTTGCATCAAGAAGATAAGTGCAGCACCATCTAGGGTCACTGTCAACAGTAAACCTGAAACAGGAACCACAAGTAAATGAAGTTTTCAGCTTTTTCACTTAGGAACTTTTTGAATATGATTGTGCTTCAGAAGTGTTTCTTTGAGTCTAATTAAGTTCCCATCAAAATAAAAAATGTTAGGATGATCTCCCAATGGTAGGGCTGCTTCGATATGAAACAATTCTCCAAGCTCTTGTTTTTTATGAGATACTAAACATATTGTAATCATAAGCCATGATATCAGGTACATGTTCAGAGATCATATTGGTAAATAGCAGTAGTTATAGTTGAAAATAATATATAAAGATTATGCCGGTCTATAAATATAAGTAGCTAATAATTTGGAGTAATCAGTTTTTCAACATGGATCTGAGACGGAAACCAACCATATACACTACCTTGGTACCCCAATTAGAAACAAATTGTGTAAGTGTAGGGCTTACCAAATGAGGGTAGTGATAATGGAGACCACACATTAGCAAAGCTTTTAGAATAATTGATTATCCCAAACTTACCAATTTCCCAAATGTGTTATCTTTGCTGCTGGGAATATCTTTTTCAGTGCAGCAGGAACATTTCCAGAAAAAGCTGGAAGGACTGGTAAACAGGTATGCAAGCATTAAGAGTTTTATATACAAACTATATAAGTGTAAACTAAGAGTAAATATTCCATACATAAAAATCATCTCATATAATATAAGTTACTCCATTTCATTTTTCTAACAGATATACAAAATCCAGCAGCAGTAAATCTTGAAAGGGTTATCTTAAAAAACACTACAGGTTATCAGAATTCCATATTTACTGCAGACATGATTTCAAATAGGTTCCTACTATTGGTCCATCAGACCAGAAGGAAGTTCAAATGATGTTATTGGTTATGGTAGATGAATATTGGCTGCAAGTAATTAATTTTAGTCTTTTTAATTTCACATAAAACACATATTGATGTGGTAACGCATCAATACTTTATCCTTTTGTATCCTTAATATGTGAAATTTGTCGATTGTCATTGTAATTACAGTGAGTACTTCAGATTGAGAAGCAATAACTAATGAGGGCAGAACTTAAATTATTGCACATACCTGGATTCATTCCCAGTTCATACATTCTTGTGAGAATTTTTTTCTGAAGAACTAGTTGTTCGTCCAACCAACTTTGTGGCAGTGGACCACCCCATCTGTGAACAAAAGAGAGTTCATTAAAAAGGAATGACACTAATAAAGCTGTCAAAGAAAGAATCTTCTACCTTCTGAGAAGAAACTCATTGATTTTAAGAGTTCCAAATAAGGAGCAACATATATAGACACACAAACATTAATTTGTTAAAACATTTATTAAGCATCTCTTATCAGTCTTCCTTTTTCTTTTTCAAATGAATAATCACTTGGAGCCTTCAAATTCTTAGAATTCAAGAATGCCCAAATTATAACTGGTTATTAACACCAACCATTAAATACAAAACTACAAGCTCAAGTGTACAGGTGAAAAGCAAAGCTTCCCAAACAGATAAGGATATCATGAATCAGATCAACATATAAAAGCTCACCTGTGCAAATTCGCCATGCGAGACCATGCAAGAAATGCAGGACCTCCAAAGAAATCATCCAAATCCGAACTGCTAATATTAAATTTCTGCTAAGACGAATAACAAATCATTCAAAGGGAGGAAATTTATATTGAGGTTGTCTGCATATTCTGAGAAGACAGAATAAAAGGCCAATTACCCCATGGATAGAATGTCCCAAAAAATAGATTACCAGTTATCTCCCAATGAGTGCCACTGAGTTAAAGCTAATCAGTGCATATTCTCAGATCACGTATCCATGTTAACATAACAGACAAGAGGAAATACTGCATAACAACTCTTACCATTGCAAGCGAAGTAATGTTTAATACTGTAATAACAAAAAGAAAAATGCAATTCATGCAAGAAGACTAGATTTCGTTTTGGATTTTATTTAAGGATAAACATTGCCAATGAGTAATTAATTACCAGAGTGATGGGTATACATGTTACTACTTTTAAGGCTGCAGAGCTGGGTTAACGACCTCTTCTCTAACTAGAGACCCAGTCTAGATATATTGAACTAAGGAGAGGACCTTAAAACCAAGAGCAAAATAAACAAACACCAAAACAATACCCATTCTTTTGCAAGAAAAAGTGTTGGTTGATCTTTGTAAGACTATATTTCTGAATGGGGCGGCATGGCCAAAGATAAACTAGAAAAAATAGTATCAAGCACTATCTACTATTTATTTCATGTAGTAATGGACAGCAATAGAAAACAAAGAGGAACTCCAAGAAACATCACCTGTGAAACTAAAGAAGTGATAATTAATATTAAGTATTAATTAAACTTTTCCTACGCAGCTGTATATTTGAAAATTTAAGTTCAAAGGACGGAAGATCAATAGGAAGAAAGGTACCTTGAAAACTCTTTGCCAAATAGCCTCTTGCCCTGTGAACGCTAATGGCAAATTGATTCCTTGGAGAGCCATCCAATCAATTTCCTTTTCCCATCTTTCCCAATCCCACCAAGCAAAAGAATCTTCCAAATGCATATGATTGAAAGCATATGAAATATTTCAGGCCATATTTTATCAGTTTAAAACTACAGGCATTATAAGTGGTTTATAAATTTTCTTTTTCATATAAGGTGATCAGGAAACTAAAGGCACTGCAGAAATACAAACTTACAGCTGGATGTAACAGCATTCTGGTAGTAATTCCAGGGAATAGGTCTCTGAACCATGACTCCAGAATCTTGAACACGGGGAAGTAAACCTGATTTGGGCAACGAAAGTAGTTGTGCCCCGCCAGTTTTTTCCCATGATATATGTGAGCCACACCAATACTTCAAATACCAATGCAGACCAGCTAAAACTTCCACTCCAGTAGCCCCATTTATTCTAGTTAAGAACGGAATCCATCGTTCAATTACAAAAACAGATAACTGTTGTTTGATATTTTTCTTGGTATATATGGGTTCAACTAACAGATTAAGAACATTAAGGCATGCAACTCATATCAGAAAAGCCAATATCCCAAACTCACTTCTCAAACTAAAGCAATGGAATAGTTAGGCTCCAGTTTTTACAAACAGAGAAATCAATGATTGAACCCAGAAACTAACTCTTTGATTGGAAGAGCCCAAAATGGACTGCATGTTCACACTTGTCGAGCTAGTATGATAAAAATATAAATTTAAACCTCAAATTAGAAGAAATCCCTTATCCATATACAATGTAGATAGGATCAATTCTAACTCCTTATTAAGAATCCAAATCATTGTAAAAGGTACCAGTTCACATATTTAAGTACACAACATCACCAACATATAATTAATTTAGTCAATTTCAGTTAACATATGTGGTAAGAAATGGAATGGTGGTGAGACAGAACAGAACAGAAAGGAGCTCTATCCACATTCTATGAGTCACATTAACCTTAAAGTTAAGAAACGTACCAATGAGAAGGGCTTATTAGTATTAGTAGTTACTAAACTGTGTCATATACATGGAAAAGTCATCCTAATCTGTCAGTGTGAGTTATAGAATTTCAAATCACAAGTAATTCTGAGACTCTGTTTGCCTAAATTTAAAGAGTAAAGAATAAACAGTCTCAACAGCTCATACAAAATTTGAGGAGCCCCATGTTTGGCTGAGGAAGGATGATTTCTGATAATAAAGCAAGATTCCCCACCACATTTCTCCTGCATGGTACAGAATTGAATGATCAATGAATTTTCTTCAACTTTCTCTGAGAATTTCAATGCAACAAAGATGATTCATATTAATTGGATTGGTCGCAGAAAAATTGAATTCCTAATTGTAATTACATAAAGTTTTAGCAGCTAAAGGAAGTGAATCCCCAATCTTGTACCGAAAAAACAAAAAGGGAAAATGGAGGGAGAAATTGGAAAACCTTAGAGACTATGCGGAAGTCGAAGCTAGAAGAGTGAGAGGGAAGCAGGCGGTGAAGAACGCCGCGAGCAGCGGAGAGTTGGAGAGAGGGAGGAGCTCTCTCGCGCTCCTGAATTTCGAGTAGGCGCGAAATGTAGTCCACTCCGATGGTGGAACAAATGACTGGGGACAAGATACAGAAACAACAACACCAACAAAAGAGTAGATTGGCGGGAAATGGAGTCTCCATGGCGATGGAGAAGATGAAGAAGAGGAGGTGATAGGTTTTTATAGGAAGAAGAAGATGAAGAAGAAGAAGAAGAGATTCAGATTCTGTGAAGAAAAGCATGAGACAAATGCGAATTGGAAGGCCGGCTAGAGTAGAGAGAAAGACAAGACAAATAAGGAAGTTATGTTTTTTGTTTTTGTGTTGTTGTTCAGTAATTGAAAATTTGAATACAACGTCATGTGAATTGCCATGTACCTAATAAATGGAAGTGGGCTGGGCTGGGCTGACATGTGTTGGTTAGCATGGCCCAAATGGAAAACACCCAGATAATATAACTTCCAAGAAAAACGCTCTTTGTCCCAAATTTTATATACATCCATGTAGCAGCTTATGTGGCAAACATTTTTTCTCAATTTTGTATTTTAATATTATGTTTAAACGAATAGTAACCCAACATATATAATACCATCACCCCACGTCCGGTTTGTAAGACGTAGTGTACACTATTAAAAAATATGATGTGTCATCTCTTATTAATTATCACATCACTTTGTACAAATATTTTGTACAAATAGCATTGCTCGACTTTGGAAAAATGCACTCACCCTCCATCTCTTTTAGGATCTATTAGGGATGTGCACGGTCGGTGCACCGCACCGCATGGGCAATTGGTCGAACTGCTCTGCAAGTTGCAGTTTTGGGGTTTTCAACACCGTTGTCGACTGCAATTTGATTTGGTATGCTGTGGTCACGATTTGGTGCAGTTAAATTCTCTATTAAACTTTTGAGGTCCAATATCATGTTGAACTATAAAGGCCCAAAATATTAGGATAAAGGCAAATTTGGTACCCAAACTTTAGCCGGAAACCTAATTTAATACCCAAATTTCTATTCAACCATATTTGGTACCCAAACTTTAATTTTCAACCCAATGTAGTACCCACTGTCACATTCTGTTAAATGAACCATGAAGTTTTGTCCACGTGGACGCTAGACTATCGAGCTGGAAAAAAAAAAACACGCCTACGTATCCACTAAGAGCACAAGCCCGTAGCTGTCATAGAAATAATTTTATTAATTTTTATAAATGAAAAGTTTTTTGGGTTTCTCTCTCATTTTGATTTTCAAAGAAGATGAGCAGTAAAACCCTAAGGAAAGCAAGCTCCAATGGTTGAAACAAACCATTGCGGCCTCCGTCGTCATCTCCAAGCAGAGTCGTCGTCGTCGTCATCAAGTGAAATTAGTGCCTCCATCATTATCTGCTTGCATCGCTGCCTCCGTCATCTGCTCAAGCCAAATGATTGGAGCCCCACAGCCACGACCCTCTTCTGCAATGGTCGGAGCTTAGCTCGCTAGACACCACAACTCCAGCAACGAAGTTTGGACCTCCATTGTTAGATCCCGACGAACCTGTACTGGATGGGGCGGTTTGTGGAAAAATTATTTATGGTAGATTTGACTGTTTCAGACCTCAACCGTCATGTTCTTACTAATATTGATGGTGTCGTTGTCGTCGCCGGTGGCCTGTGGCAGATTTGAGGGCTTTAGATTTATCCCCTCTTTTTAATTTATAGTAGGGGTAATTACAGAAAGCACAGTAAACTATCGACTTCTGCAAATTGCACCACTGAACTTTGGTCTATTACTTTAAGCTACCTTGATGTATGAAAAAATCATTCCATTTATGACACCGTATGTTGAAGGGTGAAATGACCAGATTACCTTTTTTTTTACAATATATATATAATATAAATTAAATTAAAAAAATGAGATATCAGATCTCCACTTTTGCCCCTACCTATTTACTTAATTCACATGTCCTCACCACTTCCTTTATCTTCTCGACTCTTCTTCTCTTGATTGATTATTTTTCTCTTCTTTCTTTGCTTCCATAGTGATCTCCGACGATGTTGAGCCGGCGAGGCCACAACGAGATGTGGAGGGAGCGGGCCAGCCACGACGAGATCTAGAGGGAACGACCCGCGAAGCCACCACCGTTGCTCGCAAAGCCATCACCGCCGCTCGTGAAGCCATCCTCTGTCTTTTCCGATCTGGGCTCTCTGGCCTCAGATTTCTTTGCCGGCGATGTTCACACCCTCATCGCCGCTTTCGCTCACTCACCAACCCTCTGTTCTCTCCTATATGGGCTCGTCGGTCTATTCTTCTCTTGCAATGGCTTAGTTTAGTTAAGCTTTCTCAAAAGCGGATTGTCTTTTCTTTCAAGTTCTTCAATTGAACCCTTAAGCTCTAACAGTAAACCAACTAACTCTGGAGCAGAACTATACAAAACATCCATTTGTTCCTCCCTTGACAAAGTTTGTTAGGGTTTAATTTGGTTTGTGATTTATTTTAAAATTGTTAAATTACGATATTCAAATGTTAGATCATTTACTAATTTTGATTATTTTGTAATTGTTAAGCTCATGAG
>JAYMTK010003020.1:0-12870 GCA_036897405.1 Pelargonium myrrhifolium | reverse complement strand
GCATGCTCAAAAGGAGGCAAAAGGAAGCAAAATGTGTTTCCCGAACAAGCCCTAAGAGATGGATTTTGGCTTGGGTGAAATCATTTGGCCATATCCTAAAGTTGCAAGTCATGTAATATGAGGTTTGATATGTATGCAATTCAGTAATCGGTTGTTCTGTCACAAACCTACACATATGACCATGAAGGAATACAAATCATTGGGTCACCTCTAATAATCAAATCAGAAATTAATGAGAGAACACTAGATTGACGAAATTTAAAAGAACGAGAAGGGATCATTAGGGTTGGTCCGGTCCCATCTAATTGGGTTCAAAAATTTAGTATTGAGACAATTGCGAGTACCTCTAGTTATCTATTTTTATAAGTGTTTCTTTAAGTTCTATCGTTGCATCGAACTCTTTAACCATTTATTGATATGAACCAATCCCACCAACAAACCTCTTATCAATCGGAACCACATATGAAAAGTTTGTGCCTAATAGTAATAATTGATGTTAAGGGGCGAAGAGGTTGTTTGGGAATCCTTCTTATACCTTTACAAAAGTCACTTACACATACATTAAAATTTTACCACATCATACAAATAACAAACTTTTTTTTGGTCTAAGCCATGGGCTTTCAGAGCGGGTCCGCACTTTGGCGGTTGACACCTTTAAGCCGTTTGACCACACCCAGAATATTCCACATTCGAGGTTTGTTCACAGGTTAAGAATTTTATCTCTCCCCAAAGGTGTGTTGAGTGATGATCGACGGCGAGACCTCTTCCCACTCATGTAACCTGTGTTAACCAACTGTGTCACCTCTATTGAGTACAAATAACAAACTTTCTCTATCTACTTTTGCAACGATGAAGAAGTAAAAAAAAATACTTATGCCATAAGAAGTTGAGAGAGTCTCTCATCTTCCAAGTTTTGCAATCATGATCCATTAAAATATTAATATATATGTTGCAAAATCACTTTTAAGTATTTTTGTTAGCAAACAAAAATCACTTCTAAAAGTGCTTACAAAAACAAGCAGAAGTGTTACCGAACAACCACTAAAGGGACATGAATGGTTAATTTGATGTAGAGGGCAAAAGAGTCAACTATTGCAAAGTGAGGTAAAAACACGAGAATAACAAAGAAAAAACACACACAATAGACAAAATATAGAGATTCTCTAAAGAAAAAGAAGATTATGAAAATATCTACAAGGTGATAAAAGTTGAAAATCATGAACTATAAGTAGCCACAACATCTCCAATTGGTGAGGTCACTATTATCAAATCAAAACATCAATGTCCACAACACAAACCACTCTTTGTCATTGACCAACACAAAGTGAGATACTCATGAATAAAGAGAAGAAGAGGAGCACACAAAACAAGAATATGTGTTGATGTAAATAAAAGTAAAACAATGACACCTTTTTTTTACTCTCTTTTTTGTTCATTGTGTAATGTACCAATGTCATGGTAAAATGTCCAAAAGAATACAATAACAAGAGATTCTTCCGTGAGCATTATAGGACATCAGTTGACTGATATAACTTTATATTAGTTGCATTAATAAGGTGTTAATACCTCATTTAAAATTATGGATCCGGACGGGTTGTTCCGCTCCCACAAATTCACTTGGGTGGGTATAAGTGAAATTTAACGAGGTGTCATCACCTCATTGACTCGATTAAGTTGCAACTGATATAAAGTTATATCAGTCAATTGATACACATTTTACTCTTCTTCCATATCCAAAGCATGTTTGGGTAGTTCTCAAATTTCAATGGGAAAGGTTTCTTTGTTTTCTCTTCCAATAGAGCTTGCAATTTCAACCTAATCTATACGATAAAAAGCTTAATTTGGTCCCCGAACTTTTGCGTATGAAACCAATTTATACAATAAAAAGTCTTTAAACTTTCAAATATGTACTCAAAATGGTCATTGCTGCTAGTTTTCATTAAATAGTATGACGTGAAATTTATAATATATTAATTAATTATATTTATTCACTTATTTTACTGATGTGGCGATCCGACTGTAGTAAATGATTCACGTGATCTACAACATTAGTGCATTGTGGTTTCAAATCACGCATCCATATCTATATCTTCAAATTCAACTAAAAGTCAAACTAATTTGACTGACTGAATTGTCTTGTAAAGCAATGCTCAAAGTTTAGAAATCAATAATTTTCATCGTATAAAACTCAATATCTATCATTTTCACCGATTTCAGTCAACACCTCCAAATTTATCTAAAATCAGACAAATTCATCAATTGAATCTCGATCAAATAGGTCATGCATTCAAACCCAATATCATCAACCTCGATGTTTATGTGTAAGCACCATTGATTCAATATTTACCGCACAAAATTGCACATTTCACACGTAAAACCTAAAACTCAACTATCCAAAACCAGTAACTTTTTCAACTGACTGAACCTGAAAACCGATCTGAAACTCGAATTGTCAGCTCTCGACGGCAATCATCTTCCATCTAGTATTGACAAGGTTGATGTTTACTTGTCAAACCCTAACTGTAACCCATACTGCCATAGCAACAAAAACAAAAACATGGAATCTTTATAGGTAGGACAGAAGAGAAGAGAGAGGACCCAATTTTCTCTCTTTGTTGTTGTACTTTTTGAAACAATTTCAAATTTCTACATAGAAATAAGAGAATCAAACCAGCAAGATTGATACATGCACACATGCAACCATTATCAATATTGTAGTACTGTTCACTGATTTGTCCTTCTCA
The DNA here is from genome assembly GCA_036897405.1 of Pelargonium myrrhifolium. NCBI lineage: Eukaryota > Viridiplantae > Streptophyta > Magnoliopsida > Geraniales > Geraniaceae > Pelargonium > Pelargonium myrrhifolium. Next base: position 10,126 of record JAYMTK010003020.1, on the reverse strand, counting down.
ATACTCAAAAGCTGATCCAATTTTCACACCATTTTGTAGAAGAAGATTATTGATCTGTGTATAGTACACAATCAAATAGGTATTAGTTGATTGATATAAAATTATATCATATGCAACTTAACTAAGTCAATGAGATGATGACACCTCATTAAATTTCACTTATACCCACCTAAGTGAATTTGTGGAAACGGAGCGACCCGTCCGGATCCATGATTTTAAATTAGGTGTCACCACCTTATTAGAGGAACTGATATAAAGTTATCCGTCAACTGGTCCCCATATTACTCATACTTTTATGTTCTTTTTTTGTGAGTGCCATTTTATCATGAGAGGAGAAACTAAAAAAACGTAGAGCTGACAATTTAGATTTTGAAATATATTTTATCGAGTTTCGGATTGAAAATATCTAACTCCTACATGCTCCGAAAGAGTTGCGGTTTTTCTTTTCGATATTTGAGTTGCTAAAATTCCAGCTCTAACTTTGTCCGCAGACATTTGAAATTCTATTCCACTAAAAACGGGTCCAATTTGACCATTTTTTGGGTCGGATTTATCATCAAAAAATATAGATTGAATTGAACAAAGGCGATCGTTGTATACTATATCCGATCCTAATCTCTTTCGGTTCAGATTCAAGTTACTCTATCAATCTGGACCGAACAATCCCAAATTGCCACCTCTAATACTCGTCATGAGTAGATTTGATTGTGGATTACTCAATTCGATTCGCACATCTTCCATAAAAACCCAACTCGACCCAAAATCTACCGACCTTATTTTGTGATCCGAACTCACGAAAAAGTGAGTCCGAATTCGAGTGCCACAAGTTCAAATCCAATTTACGATCTTGTGAAATTGCTCATCACTATTGAAAAAAATGATGACAAAATTGCTCGATAAAAATATAAGAATCTTCATATATTTCTATAATGCTACATCTATATATCTATATGTATATGAAAATCTTGTATACAAGAAAGTGAACTTACCTAATTTACATCAACTCCTGGAGAAAACCACAATTTTTCATATGAACAAATGAATTTAACAGTCGAATACAACGGTTAAAAATTACCATTCTGTCCGCGAATCTCGGGTTAATGAATGTAGAGCTCGAGATTACAACGTACGAGTAGCTCTTGCTCGGGCCACAGTCTTCGAGTAAAGTTCCTCATACTGTTTTGCAGAAGAATCCCAACTAAAATCGATGTTCATGACTTTCTGAACAAGTTGTTGCCAGTTCTCGTCGTTTTTGTAGTGGTTAAATGCTCGCTCCAACGCGTTGTTCAATCCCTGGCACGTTTTCGGTTTATCAGGAACGAGAAGAACAAAATTATGATCTACATTATGATGAAGCTCTATTAATTTAGAGGCCAAAAATATGTAATTGCTATCGTATTAGTACCTGTTCATCTGCGGTTGTAAACGTGAAACCGTTCTGGAACTGGAGAGGAATTGTATTGTCATCGATGTCGAAAACGCTACACGAGAAGAAATTAAAATGTAAACGCTGGTTAATGCATTAGCATTGTACTATGAACTGATTAGTCATAATTTCATAAGAAGGATACCTATCGTTTAGACCGCCGGTTTTTCTTGCGATTGGTATAGCACCGTATCTCATTGCTATTAACTGCATATAAAGAAACAAACAAGTTATGCTAAAGAATTCAATTTGATACTATGTACTGATGTATAGACGGTGACTCGTGACCTTGAGGTCGGGTCACGGGTTCGTAAGGTTGTGTAAATAAATGACCCTCCTCAGGCCCCACGAGCCTCGTGCGGATACTAATACAGTGTTGAGCTGGATGTATAAAATCATTTACAAAGGAGACCCGTTCTAGCTGAATCCCGTGATTTAAAGAATCCATATCTTCAAATAGTGCTGGCAATTAGGACTTTGGGTCGGGTTTTTTGGGTTCGGGATGAAAATACCCAATCGTAAACTATCCCCATAGGTGTGGCATGTGAGTTGCGGAACAGACCCATTCCAAACTCTGCTTAACCCGAATAACGATCAGCTCCATTTGAGTTGATCCGATCCCGCGAAAACACGAGTCAGGTTTCGGGTACTCTCAATTACGGGTCCAAATTGCTAGCTCTATTTTACTAGGTTTTGCATCTACTTCCCAATTAGGTAGGACTAGATAAGTCTGGTTACTTGAAGGACAAGAAAGTTCTGGTCGGACAAGAATACCATACCTGTGTAAGACCGCAAGGCTCAAAGAGAGACGGAATGATGAACATGTCAGATGCTGCATATATGGAATGGGAGAGAGAATCGTCGTACTTCAATATCAACCGAGCATGCTCGTGATTCTCAAACTGGTGTGCAATGCTCTCGAATTCCCTCTACTCGAAAAGAAACACAAAAACAATGGCCTTATCAGTAGAAAGAAACTAAAACAGTCGAATAGGCATATTGATACAAGAAAGTAGAGCAAGCAATTTGGACCCGAACCCGATGGGTACCCGACCCTAAGTTGATTATGGTCGGGTCCATCATGTACATTTTTGGGCCAGGTAAACCTTGTGAATCACTGTATTTTGTGCCTAAAACCCGACCCTAACTCGATCAACCCGAAAACCCTTTAGGATCGGGCTAGGGTTTAGGGTTTGACAACCCGACCTGACCATAATTTGCCAGCTCTACAAGAAAGTAGGAAAAATAAAAGCTTAAGCCGATAATATTATAATAAACAGAAGCTACGGGCAAGAAAACTAAGCAATTGTGAAATATCACACCGCCCGATACAATAACTTATCGAACAAATTCATGTAATCTCAGCACGTGGATCATAGTCCATAAGGTATGAAAACAATATTGAACGGTGTTACAAACTATCAACTCGGGCTTTTAGATTGGATGAAATTTGATATGGTATTAGAGCTGGTTTTGGTCCGGGCATGTGGCCCGATAGCACAACCTCTTTATGCGGTCTCATACCTGGTATCTTGGATGATTACACTTTGAGCTGTATTATTAAGCTCGTGCAACAATTTTATATTTATATATATATATATATGTGCGTGTGTGGAAGACAGAAGTTTACCTGAATTTGAGGCACAGGGCTTGAACCAAGAAGTACAAATTGTCCTCCAAGCTCCAATGTTCTAAATATCGCATGTCTAATAAGATGTACACCTTTCTGCGGCACCAATCTTGTTATGCATCCAACCTATTTTGCCGTTGTAAATAGAAATCATGCAACTTCAGCAACAATAAATTGATCGAAATTAAGAGATGAAATACATCTATCTTAACAGTACATTACAAGGACATCCGAAGTACTTCCTGCATCAGAGCTCGCGATTTGAACTTGAACCCACGGATACCAGATTAATTTAACGTGGGTTCGAGTTGCATAAAAAAGACCAGATTACTTTTTGGGTGGGTTTAAAGTGTTGATTGGGAAACGGATCAAGCCAAAAGCAGCGTGAACCTGCACCTTTTTGTGGGTCGGGTTATACCTTTTCAATCCGGAACCCAAATTGTAAGCTCTAATTTGGTTTCTATCTTCATATCAAAATACTGTATAACCTTCTTAGCCAGGTTCTATAAGATTTCCATTTTAAAGGTAACATATCAATCTTATACGTCAATAATGTATGCAAAGGAACCCACGATAAACCCAATTCTTAAAACAGAGGGTGGATTTGATATTATCAATGTAAAATTGGTCACTTGGCGTTTTATAAAATTGACGACATTACCAGTGGTCGCCTGGCATCAGCAGAAGAAAGTCCTAGATGGTTTCTCAGAGCCGCTTTATTTTCCAATTTCCCTTGAAGATCATCGGCACTATACTGAACTTTGAGAAAAGCATCAGCGCCAGGATTCCATGTATCGGTATCAATTCCGTTTAATATTCCAACAAACTTCTTAGAGTGAAAATTAAGCGTTGAGTGAAGACCTTGTCCTCCCTGTAGAACATAGATGAAACATGGTCGATAAAGCCTCGAAGTAAAGTTTCAATACTAAGAAACTATGAGATCCGACGTCACTTTCTTTACTTATCGAGACTAATTCATTACAATTCAACATCCTAGTTATTATCGTTTTCTTCATAAAGAACTTACGGTTTAGAACTAATCGACAGGACAGGGTACACATAATTTCAATTCAATAGTTTTACCTAATACGACAGTGTACACATAATTTCAACAAGAGTAGAGCACTCCCCATTTCCCACAACGCCTCCCCATTCCACCCAATAAGATTCAGACCCACGCCTCTGCTAGAAAAATGTGACGCCCATTGAGGAGCCCCTTAGAGACAGACACTAGGTTTATAGAGTTGACAATTTGGACCCGAACCCGCGGACACCCAAAACCTGACTTCCATTTTTGTGGGTTCATGTCAGACACCTGATTAATTTTTGGGTCGGCAACCCGCACACAAAATGGCATTTTCCATGACAAACCCGAAACTCAATGAACCCGCACCTCTTGGGTTAGGGTTAGAGTTTTTTCAACCTGAACCCAAAATCCGCATTGTTAGCTCTAATGCTTTATAAACACCTCAGAACTGATTTCCTTTTTGAAGAGCTAAATGGGAATAAACAATGAGGCAACACAGATAGCTCAACAATCTCATTAAGGTATTACTAAAATTGATTCATACCTCAGCAGTTCGCACCTCTTGTCCATAGGTTGGTGATACTGTCGTGACAATGTTGGAGAACACAATAGCACCCTGTAAGATAGAAACATTTGATAAAAAACGAAGAACTTTGCCACTATTGAAGATGTGTAAATCAATCCGACTATTCTAACCTTAACGGGATTGATCCTATCATGGGACGAGTTGTCCTGCATCCTATCCGGTCTTTTTAGTTGTTGGACGTCGAGACCACAAGATGCCAACTCTGAGGCAGACGCAGCTCCCTGGTATTCAAAGTTGTGGCACGTAAAGCATATTCTAGCTGAATTCAATCCTTTTGGGGCATAAATATCCCAATAAAGTGGCGCCTGAGAAAGCAATAAGAGACTATTTGATACATGAAATGTCAAATTTGGCTGAAAGAAAACGGAGTTTGAATTTTCCGTACCACAAAAGCCGTCTGCCAGTCATGGCAATGAATTATATCCGGTTTCTTGCCAGATTGAAGAAGCAACTCAAGTGCTGCACGGCTAAAATACGAGAACCGCTTGAAGTCGTCATGTTCTCCATAAAATTGACCTCTCCAAAAGAACTTATTAGGATGGAGAGGTTCAATAAAGTACACGGGAAGACCTGTAGAATAAAAATTTGTGTCAGAATACAATTACGAGACATCCCAAGTCCAAAACAACTATAAAATTCTTAACCTTCGACAGTGCCAACCCAGATTTTGTTTTTGAATAATTGTCCGTCAAAATATGACTCTACCACCGCATCTAGCGCCTGCATACGTGAAAAGTATTTAATGAACTCCTCTTGGAACTCAAAAACCAAACCAATTAAAGCTATTATTTGTACCCTGAGGTCTTGAATACGGTCATATTCCATACAATCATATTTTGGAATGATTATCTCCAAAAGGTGTCCTCTCTTTTGCAATGCTTTACTAAGACCAGTTACAACGTCACCCAAACCACCAACCTGCAAAACAAGGAACAATAAAGTTTCACACTAGGGACAATGTCTCGCAAAGAAGATCAACAACTTCTTCAGAATAAGTTGCATTTGAGAGTTAAAATCTTTAATTTTCACTATCTCATAATGTAAGTAAATCTCCGAATGGTAAAGTTGTAATAAAACCATTGATTCATACATAAAAAATTATAAATAAATAAAAAATAGTCTAGAAGACTATATTTGAGACCGATAAAAAAAAATAGACAGTATTTCAAATGATGTCCAATATCTATGAGCAGTATCGGACATAAATCGAGTTAATAACAATACAGAGAATGTTCCAAAATCCAAAATAGTTCCCTTAGTACCAATTTTGGGCTAAATTGGTCTCCGATTTGATATTTGTTTCTATTTAGTCCCCTTAGTATCCATTTTGTGCCAAATTGGCCTCTGATTTGATTTTTGTTCTAATTTAGTCCCTTCAATATCTAATTTGTGCCAAATTGATCCTCAATTGCACACGACATAGTGACCATTTTGGAACAAAATGGATATTAAAGAGACCATTTTGAAACGAAAGTGAATACTAAGAGGGCTAAATTGAAGCAAAAATCAAATCGAGGAGCGATTTGGCATCAAATGGATACCAGAGGGACCATTTTCGACCATAATGCTTATGGTAAAAATAACTAGTTTGTACCACATAAACAAAAAATAGAATTTTCTAGGCCTAAATTAAGCTCACCTTAGCAACTGGAGCCATTTCTGCTGCGATGTGTATTACATGCAATCCTGGACTAAAGACAACAAAAGGCACAAATTAAAGAACTGCATTTATTGATTGTAATTTGTAAAAAGAATTAGAAAAATCCATACCTTGTTGGTGATGATGTAAGCCGAAGAAAGATAGCCAAAGCTTCTCGCTCATTCTTATCTTTGCAACTCATGTATGCATCACGAATACGTCCATTCCTCTTCCACACCATTTCTCTCAACAGCTTCGCATCCTCAGTCGAAATTTTCTTCTCTAGCAGCCAACCATCAATAATAAGTAATATGCGGCTCCAAAATTCCCGAGGCATATCATCTACCGGTCCATCCAATGCCCTTTTCTTGCTTTCTTCTTTCAAAGTATTTAGTGTATCTTGAAATTCTTTTACAGATTCTTGATACAACTGAAGATAAGCGTATATATCTTCGTCAGATCTTTGAAGATGTTCCTCCAATAGCCTTATCTTTTGGTGCATCAATTCATTATATTGCTGCATTTTCTCCGACGACAGCTTATAGGCCTTAGCTTCTTCAAGAGTTTCTTCCAATCTATCAACCTTCTTTCGTAGTTCCTGGTTTTGCTGCAACACAAAAATAGCTTGATCGGCCTGCTTGGTCGCCTTATCGAGCAAGGCTTGCAAATTTTCCACCTTCTCCCAGAGGTGCTTGCATTCTGATTTTAGCTCCATAAGCTTGGAAACATCTTCCCGGGAAACTGAAAGTTTAGAGTCCAATTCCTTCAAAGCAGACTCTAGAACTAAGCGGTCTTTTTCCAGTATTGCTACGCGCTCATCCGTATTCTTGACATTATCAAGCTCTGCCTTAAGTACTTCTACGTCCTTCTTCAAGTCTATAGTCTTGACGCTATTAAGCTCGGCTTTAAGCGCTTGTACATCACTATTCAGCAACTTGTTCTCCAACCTCAATGAATTAAGCTCTTCGTTAAAAGATTGAAAACTACTATTACGGAACTGAGGTGCTTCCCCGTTTAAAACTTTGTTTGCGTCGCCTCTATAATTCAGTTCTCCCTGTAGCTTTTCCAACTGGTTTTCCAGTAGTTCTGCATATACCTTGCCTTGAGCAGCGACTTCAATCCGTGCATCAGTTTCCGCCAATCTCATCTCTAAAATGTTCATTTCTCCTTGCAACGTCTTCTTCTCATTGAGAATCTTTTCAAGATCTTCAAGCGCATCAACCCGAGCTTGGTTTATAAGAAGCATGTCTAACATAATAATCAATCAAACAATATTTCACACACATGAAGATATAATCATAATAATAAATCAAACAATGAAACATTTTTTTTACAGTACTTTTTTCCGCGTTTCTTATCAAGCCAATCAGGTCTTCAAGTTGAATATTTGAAAACTGCTCTCCACCATCTTTTTTTATTTCCTGTAAAAGTAAACAACTTCACTACAAATTTCAATCATACTCTTGACCTTTTCTACTCGGGAAAGTAAAACATACATAAAAGAATAGATGGAAAAAATATATTACTCCGAATTCTATTGTACCTGCAAATTCGTTTCAGAAGGTATACTCCGACTTGCTGCATTGTTTACATTTGTATACTCTACAAGTATACTATAAATATCATTATTTGAGATGGTTTCCGAATTTAAGCTTGGAACATTATTAGTTAAAGCATTTTCCAACACAAAATCTGCATCACTCTTCGGATTGAAATCTGCATCAGCCGGAAATTGTTCAGGAGAAGCTTTATTCAATTGCTGTTTCTTCTTCTGCAGACACAAGAAATAAAGTATCAGCATCAAATATGAAATAATAGGGATCACGATTACTACCCTTGTTTCTGAATAAGTGTCGTTTTAAGGTTACTTACACCAATTAAGAAATTGTGTGAAATGACCTAACTAACCTAATTTGTTTGTTTGTATACTCATTAAAACTCTCACACTCCTAATTATTCCTCTCGTTTACTAATTTAGAAAAGATAAAAGGAGTATAATTGGAAAGTACAATTAAAACAATTTTTTATTTCTAACACGACACTGATTGAAAAACGGAGGTAGTATAATATGTATATGGGAAATTGACGCCACAACAATCTGGTCATTCTTGAAAGAACTGATCAGGTTTTCAGCTGCGGTAAAAGTTGATGTTTGTGAAAATTGCATGATGAACCCGACAGAAAAGTCGAAGAACAATATTTTGAAGTAGTGCAGTCTTAGTATATGCACCCCGTCTCTAGAACAAGAAACTATACCATCAAGTCATTTTTCAAAATTAACACTTATATTCAAACACCGTTTTCCATTCAAGAGCATTCCATGTAAGCGATAACTCCCTATTCGAATATCAACAAGTGTATAATAGAAGAGAAAACACCAAACAGAATAATCTCAAGTCTCAACCGTGTAATCTATCTCATTCTATGTACCGCATTAGAGGAATATACCGGCAAATTTGTTTCGTCGGGTTTATTCAGACCGTCTCCTTTTTCTACATTTGTATGCTCTACAAGTATATTGTTTTCAATGTCATCATTAGAGACGGTTTCCTGACTCAGGATTGGAACATTATCAGTTGAATCATTTTCAGACATGGTATCTTCGTCATCCTTTGTCGGAAAATCCGTATCGGTTTGAAGCAGCTCAGGAGAAGCTTTCTTGAATTGTTGTCTCTTCTGCTGGGAACTGCAAAACATTTCAAAGAGCAATCAATTGTGTGCATGCTTGATATGAAGATAAATCACATTGTCTATCAAAGATGATGTAAAAAGTTCACATAAATTGAATCACAAAATAAAAAATGGACTTATATTAGAAAAGTAACAAAAATATACTAATTTATTCAGCAATTAAAAGCCTCGCAAAAAACAAACAGCTAAGAAAAATGTACCAATCCCCATATCAATCCCAAACACACCACACCTCATCATTTTTTTTTCAACAACAACACAAAAACTACATCAAAACCCAATGAAAATCAAATCACACCAAGCAAATCACCTCAGAAAACACAAAATACTCACATATTTACACTAAACACAAGCAAAATAAAAATAAAAATAAAGTTGCACAAAACTAAAAAATCGACTTATATTAGAAAATAACAAAAATGTACTAATTTATTCAACAATTAAAAGCCTCACAAAACACAAACATCTAAGAGAAAAATGTACCAATCTCCATATCAATCTGAAACACACAACTCCTTTTCTTTTTTTCTTCAACAACAACACTAAAATTACACCAAGCAAATCACCTCAGAAACACAAAACATTCACAATTTCTACTAAATCACAAGCACAAAACTAAGGAATTGGTTCAAAGAAACCAACCTGAAATGTACCACTCTCCATATCAATATCAATCTCAAAAACACAACTCCATTTTTTTTTCTTCAACACCACCACCAAAATTACACCAAGCAAATCACCTCAGAAGCACAAAACATTAACAATTTCTACTAAATCACATGCAAAAAACGAAGTTCCATCACAAAACTAAGAAATGTATTCGAAGAAACCAACCTGAAATTGCTGTTACGCATCTTACACGAAGCTGGCAGCAACCGGCGAGAAGGCAGCAGACTCAATCGCCGCCGGCGGTGGCTCAGGCCGGCCACTCCGTGGACCCAGAAACACGTGGACAGCTTCGCAACCATTGATTGATTCATCTTCTCAAACACTGAAACAAAAACAAAAAAAAAACTACACGAACGAACCAAACTGTAGCTTCAGCTCCAAAAATCGAAACCGAACAAAATATGTATATATATATATATATATATAAAGAGAGAAACGATCGGTTGTTTGGGTCCGCG
>JAYMTK010003019.1:0-12870 GCA_036897405.1 Pelargonium myrrhifolium | reverse complement strand
CTAGCCCCGGCCAGATTCATCGAAGAAGAAGCACGATTGAGTGCCTGGTCTTCTCGTTGTGGCCAAATACGCGGGAGAAGAAGCACGAGTTTTACTGTGGTCTCTTCGGCTCGCTTCAGCTCGAGGCTGACCTCACCGTGCACGAGGCTGGTCCTCCTGAGACTTCTATTTCTCCAACGACGATGACCGTTTTCGTGACCTTTCTGCCAGATCTCCTCTCGTGGCTTCTATGTCATCTATTTGTTTTGGTCATTCCCAACAATCAAGAAGCTACCTTTAATTTTGTAAATTGTTAGGGTTTTTCTTTTTTGAAATGAGAAATTTGTTAGGGTTTAATTTCACTATTTTGGTTAGTTTGATTTGTTTTAAAATGTTTAATGTTATGTTAATACAAAAATTTGGCTTTTAAATTTCTCTGAAAATGAAAATTTTTGTTGATTTGTCATGAATTAAATGAAATTGATTTGTTCTTGTAATTTGTTGGATGATAAAATTAGAGAACGTTTTTAAAATTTTCGGCACAAATCTAATGTTTCCGGCAAGATATTGAATTTTCCGGTAAGATTATGGACTTTCCGGCAAAACTATGAATTTACCGGCGAAACTATGAATATTTCGGCGATGGTGAAGAACACGGATTGATGATAATAAAAGTGAAGGGCAATTCTGAAATGTAAAAATTATTTCTATCATGTGACTAGCACATGACACCATTTACTTAACGGACATAAAAATCTTTTATTACTTCAAAAATGTTAAAAAAAATTGACCAAAACTCAGAATTACAAACTGAAAATAACGATAGTGCAAGAGTGATTATTAATTACCCTAAGCCTCCCTTTCCCGAAAACGACAGAAAAAAGTCGTGCCGTCGGCTTCCGGTGCACAGAAGCAGAAGCCACGCGCCTGAAGTACACGTGTGGCCAATCAAGCGCCACATCATATGCGGTGCCACTCAGATCCCCACATTCCTGCGGGTCGGTACGGCCCACCCACCTCAAAGTCATAATTACCTGCACTGCGGTCCACAACAACACCTGTGTCTACACTCAACCATCAAGCGCCACGTGAGTGGAATATCATTTTGTTGGAAAGTATTTTCTCAATTCCCCAATGACTATTGAACCGGAACTCATTATTTTTCTGTCTCGTCCTAGTAGTAATTTATACTAGTACTATCATTTACTACTATATAATAATATGATTTATTTTATTTTTTTGAAAAAAAATACAAATTTTAAGGCAAATTTAAATTAGCTTAAAATAAAGTGTAGATTAAATTAAAAATATTAAATTAAAATAGTTAAATTTCATATTTAGTGTAATATTCCATACAAATAGTTTTATGGGAGGGAAGTGAGGATAAATTATGCAATATTATCAAACTTTAAAGTGAGATACGCTATCTCCGTCTCAAAATGAATGTCCTACTTTTTATTTTGAGAAAAACTAAGAAAAAATTAGTTAGTGTGACATGTTTACTATTCTATCCTCATGAACATGTGTTGAGACTTGAGAGATCCTAACTAACATATTTTAAGAATATTATTGACAATTCATGCATAACTAACTTATTAGAAAATGAAACAAGACACTTATTTTGGGAAAAAAATACAAATGAAACAAGACACTCATTTTGAGACGGAGAAAGTAATAAAATTTTTATTGGGTAGTCGTGATATCAATAATTTTCTTTTTTCATAATATCTCTCAATTCAAAGTGCGTTTTCTAAACCTAAAAAATCTTCTTTTTATCTCCAAAAAAAAAAAAAAAAAACAAATAAATAAAATCTTGTTAAAGCAATCTCTCTCTTTTGAGAGCTCCTTACTATTGGTAGGGTTTTGTGAGATATTTTTTTACGGTTTCTTTCTATTTTGAGATTTTTTTTTACCAATTGTAGGGTTTTCTGATATACTTTTTAGGGTTTGGGGTTGGTTTTTTGTAACTGGCAGCAAGAGAGAAGGGGATCAGGGCAGTTTTGGCACCAACAAGGGGCTACACTAAAGCTTTCCAGCGGGTTGTCAGCCTTCCGCATTCAAAGGGGTTAGTTTTATCGGGTCTCAATCATTCTCCAGATCAATCCGAAGATACAAATGTAGTTTTTTTTTTTTGAAAAGGCAAAGAGTACTCTTATTCATAGCTCCCAAGGAGAAAACAAGATGAAAAGTACAATAAGAGGAAAATATAGAGATTTACAACAGATAAATAGACCAGGTAAAGGTGAGCCAAAACTAAAGGATGCAGAGTATGGCTTGGAGAGGGGAGGCAAACCAGGCATGGAGGGACCAACCAGCCATGATTGGGCAGGCCAAACTAGCAGTAATTACTTCAGAGGAGAGAGAAGCCGTCTGTGAGAAGCTGACTATGATGCACGGTTGAGTTTTGTTGAAGGTGACTTTGTTGCGAGCAATCCAAATGCACCACAATGCAATCAACCCTATGATCAACCATAAACACCCTAGCTTGCGCTGCCACCTCTCGGAGAAAGACGCATTGCACTGACCACCAAGAGAGGATTTTTTCCTATAGAGACCGAGACCAATTGCAGTGGTTTAATAGGTGGGCGCAGTCTTCGAAGTATCTGTTACACATAGGGCATACGCAATTTGCGATCGATAGAGGAACACCCCTGTCCTCAAGAAAAGATCGAGTGGGAATGGCATTCAGCGCGGCAAACCAAGTAAAGGATTGCATCCTTGGAGGGAGGAGAGGATGCCAGATGGCCTTGGCACAGGCGAGAGGGCAATGAGGCAGGTTGGAGTTTAGCAGATTGAACACTTTAGAGCATGAGAATTGACCTCCGGTGAGGGGGGGTGCGACTTGGAAAGAGTTTCTTATGGTGGATCTAGATGAGCATGTTTGTGCTAATGAGTAGTTGGTATTGAAGGACTCTTGCGAAATCCTGCAAGGTGGAGTTAGGTCAAGTGGGGTAAGAATATGGGGGGAGGTCTTAAGACTAGTGGCGTTAGTTAGAATTTTATTTTATTTTTCATTATATTTTGTTTGCTAATAGGCAACTTTAAATCCGAGTGAGACCTTTGTTTTGAGGTCTCTCCTGAGCTTGTTCGGGGGGACGGAGGAGGGGGGAGCTTAAGCTCTGATCAATGAGGAAATTTTTTGTTCTCATGAACCCTGTATTTCAACATTTTTACTAAATAATATCTATTAGCATTTGGGTCAAATAAAAAAAGGTGTGTTCTAAGTCACTAAATTATTCCCTAATAGACAGTGTTAGGTTATATTCTTTATTTTATATAGAAAAAATGTGTGTGTATGTATGTAGAGTAATATGGGCATCACTTGACTGATATAATTTTATATCAGTTGCACTAATAAGGTGATGACACCTCATTTAAAATCATGGATCCGAACGGGTAGCTCTGCTTCCACAAATTCACTTGGGTGGGTATAAGTGAAATTTAATAAGGTGTCATTACCTCATTGGCTTGGCTTATCCTAAGCCAAAAATTAAGTGACTTACATTCCTTTTTCTCATATATATGAGTATTAGGATCGTAAGCCAAATAATATGACTTACATTCTAAGCCACCAATGAGGTAAGAACACCTCATTAAAAAAGCACATATTCGGCGGTCGCTCCGCTCCTCCAAATTCATTGGGGTGAGTATAAGCGAAACTCAATGAGGTGTCATCACCTCATTGGTGACTTGGAATCTAAGCCAAAAAAAACTTTGGTTTAGATTCATTTTCTCTCTCTCTCTCTCTCTCTATATATATATATATATAGAGAGAGAGAGAGAAAGAGTAAAATGGAGGTGAGTTGACTCACCTAAGGTTAGGTGAGTCAGGCTCCTCAAAACTACGTACTTTTGTTAAATGGTTTAAATGATGCTCAAAACTATGTTATTTCATTAAGTGGAAAAAATTAGAATAGTACCCAAACACAATTTCTACCCTCCTCTTATACACAAACTAGAACCAAACCAGACATATAAACTCGTCGTAATCAATAAACACGTCGATTGTTAGGCCACCGGATTTCAAACCCATCGTTGGCTCTCTCTTCTCCAACCTCCACTCTGCCGTCGATTAACTATTTCAAGCATGGGACTAGTGCTTTTATCCCAATGGGAGTGGCAAAATTGGAAAATTTATGTAGAATTTACATTGAGCATCAAAGATCAAGTAAAAGAGTAATATCACATGTTTATAGGTTGATGTATACATTTGATCATTGAAATCGTTTAAACAACTCCTTGGACAAAATGCAAAATGAGCAATATGATAAATAAATGTTTTTGTTGTATTTTATATCTTGTTGTGAGGGCCGGCAATTTGGGTCATGATCTGTGACACGACACGAACACGTTTTGCACATGACCCCTCTGTACTTTACACGTTTTGCACATGTATACCTTAAAATTTTATTTTAACTTTCGGCTACCTTTGTACTATGCCAGGAGTGCCTCTCCGTCGCGGAATATTTCATTTTTTGATAATGTGTCATGCACATGACGAATTTTTTTTCTTCAGAAATGTCCATTTTGGCCTTCTACTTTAACAGTCAATAACACTTGAGTGTTTGAAGAAGGGCAAAACGTGTTCTTGAATGTTAAAGAAGACGGGAAAAATGAGCATTTCTGAAGAAAAAATTAGTCATGTGCATGGCACATGATCAAAAATGGAATATTTTTTTTAAAAATAGAATATTCTGTGACGGAGAGGCCCCTCTAGCATAGTACAAGATAGCCGAAAGTTAAAATAAAACTTTAGGGTATACATGTGCAAAACATGTAAAGTACAAGGGGGTCATGTGCAATTATCCCTTTTAAAAACTATTGTTGAATATTGCATCATTTCTGGCGAGTCATATGCACTATAAGCAGATTGGCATTGCACCGCCTATAATTTAGACTTGCAAATCAACAAGGTGTTAGAGAATAAAATTAGAATTTGACCTTCAACATAAGTTTAAACTTTTAGTTGAGATGATTATTTACATGGTATCAAAACATTGGTGACTAAAGGTTTCAAGTTCGAGTCCTGCTGCCACTCGTATTAAATTTTAGTACAAGGTAAAAAGTGGACATGTGAATAGGTCACTTGCAAAATGATAATGATCTTACACGTGAAGGGGCATGTTAGAGTATAAAAGTATTATTAAGCCCTCAACTATATATCAGTTTAAACTTTTAGTTGAGATGGTTCTTTACAATACACCATCGTGCAAATAAGTCCATTGAAGCTTAGCAACAAAAAAAAAAAAACAAAGTCTACTGGAGTTGCAGGAAAGACAACTGAGATTCCCCACCATGAGAGAACCTTTGCCCAAACATACCTTGACCATGAACAATGGAGAAGTATATGTTTGAAATCTTGAAAACATACCTTATAGCAGAGAACATAAAAGCATATTTGGTTAGAATACTCTCAACCCAAGATAATGATAAAATATTTGGGGATGAAAAGTGAGTCAAAACAATTTATTCCAAGAAAAATGATGGTTAGTGACAAGAGCATAAAGGAGAAGTTTAGCACATTTCTTACATGAAAAGATGTCTTTACTATCATGAACCCAAATCAAATGGTCGGGAGTAGTGGTCGAAAGCTTAGTCGTGTGGAGTTAGTTGATAAGGGAGTTCAAATATGTCTTTTCTCATTCGAATAAAGACCTCGCGAGTAATTAAGTGACCAACATGAATGAAAATGGGCGATGAAGAAGTTTCTAATAGTGTCAAGCTTATTGAATGAAAAAGAGAAAATCTTAGGTATAAAGAAGTAATAGGTAAGTCTCTGAGCCATTTGCCATTTTATCTTGTCATTATTACCAGGCTTCCTAGCGAGACCATGACACTAAAAAGGATTGTGAATCCAAGGACTTGTTTCAACTTTAGAATATGTTTCAAGGCAGAAGAGAGCGAGTGGTGTGAGAGTTGGGAGAAGTCACAGTCACCATAACGCCAACCATATTTACCGCACATGACCTTTTTCATAGAGACTTGTGGAAAGAAGCAAACCTCCACAACCTTTAGCCAACAAATTATGATTCATAATGGTTAAACTCTTAATATCAATGCCACTTTGAATTTTTTCTCAAGTAATGCTCATTTAACTTTGCAAAGACCTCTTTGAAAACCAGTTTCATTCCATAGAAATTTCTTTTCCAATTTTTTTTTTCCTTTTTCACACAATCAAGTGATTCGAAAAACATGTAAAAAAAAAAAAGGTAAGCTAGACAGAGCGGATTTGATAAGCACAATTATGTTGTCAGGACAAATGAACATGTTTTTTTTTTCAATAGAAGAGTTTGCTCCTGAAGTTGAATAGTATATTTCACTACCAAAAATAGGGTGTTTTGTGAGCAAAATTTACGAGCAAATTGTGTGCTCACAATTTGCTCGCTAGTAGCGTGGAATTTGCGAGCAAATTGTGAGAAAAATATTTGCGAGCATTTGGCGAGCAATTTGCGAGGGATAAATTACCTCTCAAATTTTCTATCCATTTGCTCGCAATTTGCTTGAAAAGTCCTCACAAAATTTGACGCTTTCATTTATTTGGCGCCTAAATTTGGCGCCTTTATTACTCCCTCATTTTGCTCGCCAAGTCGTTGTTATTTGCTCGCTAATGTTGCGAGCAATTACGTGCTCACAATTTGCTCGCAAAACTTAATGTCGAAACGACGTCGTTTGATGTTGCCCACAATTTGCTTGCAAACCAGCAAGCAATTTGCGTGCAATGAAACTCACTCGCTACGTGCACGCTATTTTATTGTGATTTGCCCGAAAATTGTTCCCTATACATTTAGAAAGTTCAATTTATGGAAAAAGTAATGATTAACTTTTTTTCTCCTATGCTTAAATGCGCTTGAGAAATACAATAAATTTTGCTCGTACAACTCTCCTTTTTTCATCACCTACAAATGCTACTGTTACATTTCAATTTCACGCAACTGATATAATATGATTTTATAAATGACAACCCAATTAGTAAATTATAAATTTTTAAGAATACAAATATTATAAATATAAGATAGTCAAAGTTTTCGTAAAAGCTAAACCACTTTCCTACTAATTAAAAATCATATTTAGATTGTATACCATAAGTTTTATTGTAACGCAGTAATAAATAAATGAAGACATAATTTATAACTGAATAGTAGTATTTATAATGTTCAAGGTTATTTGAATTACAAATGAACAGCCAATTTATCGGGTTCATAAAAACTACATATATATTTACAATTAGTGAATACTTGTGTCGTTTCTAGATTTACACTTTGGCCTAAAACTAAAACACATATAATATAAAAATAAAAGAAAAATATAATTAAATACAAAAACTGAAAATTAATATTTAAAACGTCCATTTGAAGGCCTAAATGATCTTGAATGGCTAGAATGTGAAGACCACACGTAAACGTGTGTCTTGTTTATTTTACTGTTTTCCTTTTACTTGTCAAATTTCAAGCAATTCTGACATAATTTTCGACTCTTTTAGTTTCCTACTAGAGAAAGGAATTTTTGTTTTGAAAGAAGAAAAAAATTAATTATCAGGAAAGTTAGTTTGAAATTTAAATAATATGCTATCAAAAAAGGAAATTTAAATAATAATTTAATTCTATAAAGTGGCTACTATTATTTATATTCTTCACCGAAAATTAGGTAATAGATTAACTTCAAAACCCTATTTTTTAATTCCCCAACTCTTTTATCAAAACAACGAACTCCAGTCTCCAGCAGCTCCTCTTCTCTTGGTCTTGCGCGTACGTATGTCCTCTTCTCCAAAAAAAAATTCGTGTTTTCTATATGCTCTATCTCTCAATCTGTCGTGTGTTGTAGTCTCATGTTCAGCATTCACTTGACTTCAATTTTGTTTCCCCAAAACTGCAGGAAGCTCCGACCAATCCTTCAGCCACCGCCCAAGCTGTCGCCGGAAAGTGCAGCAGTTTAGGCTCCGAGTTTACACTGTCAGGTACATTTGTTTTATTGTTTTTTTGAATCTTTACATTCGAATAGGTATTACCAAGCATAAGTATATTCAAGAGGAACTTTTTCACTGAAATTAGTATTTGTGTTTGATAGAGTATTCTTCTAAAAATAATTAGTTTGATTCAAATCTGTCAATTTTGAGTGTTTGTGTTTGTGCTTGTCAATGTTAAGTGTTTGTCTACTTAATTGATATAGAAAACCCTTTGCAAAAACAATGAGTAAGAATTAAAAACTTCTGTTTTATAAACTTCTCCCGAGACCCCTAATCTTAGTCTTCTGTAGCTGGTGACCCCCTTTGCTTATACTCTTCTACTGCAACTCAAATTGACTCTTAGTTTTGACTCCTTAACAAGGATATACAAATACAGGAATTTGTCAATTTTGAGTTATTGTTTTTGTTTGTATTTGCCACTTTTGAGTTAATCTGTTTGTGCTTGTCAATTAAAGAACATGTATTCATGCTTTATTATTGGGAGTCTTATTATTAGGAATTAACATTCTTTTTGTTACTTTTACTTAAACAGGCTTGGAAAAGCTTGACTTATGCTACTTACCCTATAAAACCCCAGCCAACTAATGCAAGATTTTGGACATGGTTCTTTTTATGTAGATTTGCATGCTTTTTTGTTACTAGAATTCTATGAACTTCCAAAAGCCTCCGCTTAGGAGTCGTTATATATCAGGAAACTTTATTAACCCCCTTACTGAAGTTAAAGTACCACGGGTCCAAGTAAAAAGATCCGGAGGCTCGAAAGTATACTTATTTAGAAAACCTTGCCTTAGTAAGTAACAGTATAGTAATAACAAGTTATTGCATTTTGGGGCTAAATTCATCAGTAACCTAGGCTAAAATTATAGCGGAAATCCTAAAACCCTTTCCTTCATATTTTGAGTATTCCGGGATTTAATAGATTAAGAGGTTATTGTCGCCTATTTTCTCCTAGAGAGTTTTATAAGCGCAAATTATTTCTGACAAGGAAAATTAGTACATATATCTCTCTTACCCTTTTTGGAAGATTTTTTATGATTATGATATTTTTGGTTCCTCTTAAGCTTGGTAAACTAGAGTGTGTTATTGAAATCTCGAGATTCTTTGTTTTGGACAAGGTACCCGCTTTTATAAGAAATTATAGGTTTTATTGTACAGTAAAAAGGATTACCAACTTAGGTACGCCTACAAGAGGCCCTTAATTACTTTTATTATGACTCCCGTTAAAGGGGAGCTTTTCGGAGCAATCTCGGCTTTTAATTGCCTGTTTACTTCATTTTTGTAAACTTATTTGTAACAAGTGGACTTTTTCTCTATTTTATTTGGAAACCTTAAATATAAACTTTGCTACTTAATAGACGCAATACAAGGGTTTATAATTGGGTATTTGTTTCTCCGGTTTCAACCTAGATCCATATTGAATTTTGTACTTGGGAGATTATTTTCTTGATTGAAAGAACTCTCATTTACAATATAAATACTCAGTGTTACAATGAAAGACTTTAACTTTATTACTGATTTAATAGAATAAGATTTTTGTAGTTATAAAATTCCCTCTAATTAATTCTAGTCAACCTAACTCTTAAGGAACATGAATGTACACTTTCTTATTTACATAAGTATATTCATTGGGAACTTTTTCACTTCAATTAGTGTTTATATTTGATAAAGTAATTGGTGTGTTTTATAACTTTCACTGTAAGCACGTACTTGTTGAGTTTATACATTGTCACGCACTGTAGTCTTTGTGTTCAACATTGTCACTTGACTGCGATTTTGTTTTACAACACTGCAGGAAGCTTTGAAGAATTCTTTAGCCACCGCTCACACCGTCGACGGAAAGTGCAGTAGCAACAACTCTCATTCGTACGTTGTATTCTTCGAGTTCAGTATTGTCAAGTACATTTTTTAAATTATGTTTAATCTGTTCATTCGAATAAGTATTTCCAAGCATAAGTATATTCAAGAGGAACTTTTTTCACTAAAATTAGTGTTTATGTTTGATAGAGTATTCTTGTAAGAATAATTACTATGATACGAATATGCCAATTTTGAGTGCTTGTGTTTGTTATTAGTGTTTGTTTTTGTCAATTTTTAGTGTTTGCATGCTAGGTTATTTCTGCCAATAATTTGTGTTTGTTATTGTTTGTGTTTTGTATAATTCATATGCATAGAAGAACGTGAGAGGATAGCTTTAGAAGAGGCTATTGCCTCGAATACTCCTCCGATACCTATTGATCCTGACATCGTCTGGTTAGAGACGGTCGGTGAGAGGCATGGTCGTGTTTATGGCATGGGTGTTGAGGCTATTACTGCAAAAAGAAAGAAGACATCCTCTAGCACACAAGCTCCCTCTTATAGTTCAGTTGGTGAACAATCTCACGTCTCTTCTGAAGATATGGTAAAAATTCTTTTCTTTATCATTTAATTAAAAAATATTCTTCAACAATTATCTAACTTTTTGAACAAAATTGTATGTTCTTAGCATGCTATGCGCTACCGTATGGATGAATTGTCCACGCAGTACAATGCGATTACGGCACAGATGAAGACAAATATTGAGCAAGCGTTTGTGGATATTCAAGGTAAACTTGCTCAAAGCATAGTGGAAAAGATTAACAAGGGATCAACTTCGTGCAAGTCAAAGAAGAAGAAAAAGAAAAAAAACAAGAGAAAAATGGATGAACCACCAGAGTCTTCTAGTGATGAAGAAGAATATTGATATGCAGTTTGCCTATTTCTATCTAATTTATAGAATTTGTTTTACTTTTTTAACTTAAGAGTTTATGTACGTAAATGCTTAAGATATTAGATGATGCTTATATAGGTACAATATAATATTTATCATTCATATTCTTTTCGTATGGTGTGTGTATGAGTTATGGGTGACATATAATTATGAATCAGGAAGTAACATACAAGAGTACATAAGTAATACATTTGCTCGGAAATTACTCGCCACTAGCTAGCAGATTATGAGAAAATTTTAATTGCTATTTGCGAGCATTTTGGAGAGTAAATATTTACCGCCACTTTGCTAGCTGATTAGCGAGCAGCTTGCTAGCAACCATTATTTCATTTTGCCTACTGTTTAGCGAGGAAGTAGTGAGCCAAAAAATGCTCACAAGTTGCTCGCGAATTAACAAGGAAGTATCAGGCAAAGATGTGCTTTGAAGTTGCTCGTTAATTAGCGAGCAAGTACAACAGAGATGTGCTTGCAAGTTGCTTGCTAATTGGCGAGCGAGTAGTGAGCACGGATGTGCTTGCAAGTTGCTCGCTAAGTAGCGAGCAAGTAGCAAGCACTAGGTTGGTCGTACGTAGCTCGCTAATTAGCGAGCAATAGTTTGCTCGCAAATAACTCTCTACTTAGTGAGAAAACAGTGGGAAACCAGTAGCTCGCAAGTTACTCGCTAATTAGCGAGCAAATTTGCTCGTAAGTTTTGCTAGTTAAATGCTCTCTAAATGCTTGAAAACTTGCGAGCAACTATTTTGCTCGCTATTTACTCACTACTTAGAGAGCAAAGTTTTGGTCTCCAATTCCTCGTTAATTGCTCGTAAATGGTGAGCAAATTCTTACTCGATAATTGCTCGCCATTCGAGAGCAATTAGCGAGCAAATTCGTTTTGCGAGCAACTTGCGGGCCCCTTTTCTGCGAGCAAAGATTTGCTCGCAAATTGCCCGCCAATTGCTTGTAACGTGAAATTGCTCGCTAATTGCTCTCAAATTGCTTCCAAGTTTCTTGCAATTTGCTCACAAAACCAATGTTTTTTGGTAATGTTTCTCCAAGTTCGGGTTTGAGCCAAATAAAAACCCTATATGAGGAATAGGGAGTAAGTTGACCTAAAAAAACAATGCTTGAGCCAATAGGAGAAGGAGAGAACAATATGATCCTAAATAAATGATTTTTGATTTATGAAAGTTCACCTTAAGACCTTATGTGATATGAAAGCACAAGCTCGACCTCGTCCTCGCCAGCAGATCAATTAAAGGAATACCTGGTCTCGCCATAGTACAAGACCACCACGCAATCTCCATCAACCTCTACCGCCTCACCTCTAGTAGAAGTTTTTTTCATCAGCAAGCGGTATTTTCATATATGGGATATCTAAAAGGAGACATACAAGTACATACACGAAGCCTTCGGTAGAAGGTTGTTCATGCATGGAATAGATAGAGCTAGCCAGATCTGACATCATCGTGCCATCTGCTCACCAACAATGATGGCGAGCTCTGTCAGAGATCTCAGTTCAAGCTCGTCGGTCTTCTCGTTCTGCCACTGCCACAATTAGTGGCTCCCTCCTCCATCACAACAAAAAATGCACAGATTTGACTCGCCGACCTCCTCCTCCATCACAAACACCAACGAAAAAGACCATTGGATGGTGTATGTTTGAATATGTATTTTTTTTAATGTGCAAATTGGAATTTGTAACTTTTTGGGTGTAAGTTTCAATATAAATTTTTGATCTTGAATTTGAAGTATTGGTCTTCAATATGTAAGTTCTTGCATTTGTGTGGGAGTAAAATATAGAAATCTGAATCTTCAATTTTAAAGTATAGATCTAATATTTGTTGGTTGATTTTGATAATTGTCAGATGAATTTCATATTTAGATTTGTTGGTTGATTTATATTTACCACAAACTGTTTAACAAAGCACAAATTGTATCTAGCATATCTTAGAATTAAATGTAGATTATATCAAAATATATTTTCTTATAACAAAGCTCTGTCTCCAACAGTAATTTTAGACTAATATTTAAAGCGGACATAAAGGTGTAGGGTTTTAGGAAGTCTAGGGGAGTTTAAGGTTTGGTGTTTCTATTGATAGTGTAGGTGTGGGGTGGGGGGGAAATTGGACTAGCCAACCAGTGAAGGAGGGTGAATGCTGGCTAGAATAAGGTGTGAGTTTTAAGGAAGAAGGGGATTGGC
>JAYMTK010003018.1:0-12871 GCA_036897405.1 Pelargonium myrrhifolium | reverse complement strand
TTCTGGCGAACTTGTTCTTGACCCATTGTAGAAGAAGGGCAAATCGGTATTTAGAAATTTTTTAAAGTCATGTGCATGAAACATGATGAGAGAAAGACAAATTTCGTTAAAATTAACCGACAGAATGGACATAAACATAGATTTGAAAGTTTAAGGTAGTAACATGATAAACGAACATCTAAGAGGGTAGTAACTGCAAGAGTAGATGATGATAATACTTGAGAGGAATGGTAAATTCTCCGAGGATTCTTCACTTTCTTCTTCAATTCAAGCAAAATCTATTCTTTTCTCTCCAAAAACTCTGGAGCTCAAATCTTTAGTGAATTTCGTGTTAAACAAGACTTTAAACTGTGAAAAAATGTTTTAAAGCCAAAAGTCCCTTTTCAAATAAACAATAAAAACTATTTATATGAAAAAATACAAAATAGGTGCCCACAATTGCAATTGTATAAGTACGAGAGTATAGCAGCGACTCTGACTAAGCTAAACGACATTGTCTTGATAGGTGGAATAGTCGCGACTGTGACTATATGTGCACAGTCACGACTGTGGCTCTTTCTTTAGTTTTGACCCAACTTTGACTCAAAGTCATGACTGTGATAACTTTCTGGTAAAGGCATAGTCGCGACCTTGGCGGCCTGTAGTCTCTCTAATGCTCCTTATCAATGTTTTAAAAATCGGACCGACCCGGCCGGTCGAACCGGTAACCGGTAGGGTCACCGGTCCGGTTCTATACCTATCGGGTAGTTTGGTCAAACCCAGTCAGACCCGGTCAAAATCGGTAAAATTCGGTAACCGATTTTGACCGGTTTTTATGTATGGTGAAAAAACTGGACTTTTTTTTTTGGGCTTCTTGGTGTGTATGGGCTTTGGACTGGGCTTTGGGCTCTAAATGATCTATTCTATCTATCCATGGCTTCAATCATAACTTAACATTTAATTTTTTTTAATCTAATTTGTCTACTTTTTACCAAATAATTAACTAAACACCACACAAAAAGCAAAACACACAGCAACCCTAATCTAGTATTTACTCTGTCTCTGTCTCTCTGACTCTCTGTGTTCCGTTTCTTTCCCAAACCAAAACTCCAAAAATCCAAAAAAAATGTTATTAATTAAGTTTGTCATTTTGGTTGAATTATTTGGTTGGATTTGTGAAAGTGCGAAACAATGTTATTAATTAAGTTTGTCATTTTGGTGTTTGAACTTTGAAGTTTGGATTAGGTGTATTTTGATTTTTTTATATATATTTTTAAGATTTTTATATTTATAATGTATTTATGACATCATAAATACAAGGATGATGTCAGCATTTTCGACCCGGTCGGTCGGACCGGTCGACCCAGTGACCCAGTGACCTTACCGGGTCACTCACCGGTCCGGTTTTTAAAACATTGCTCCTTATGTTTGTTCCTCTTGTCCCCCTCTTCTCCCCCAAATCCGGATCCTTTGCACATCACCTGAAAAATACACAATAAAGTAGTGCAACTTATCCGTACTCATATATGATTGGCTCATTGAGCCGTAAAACCAAGATAAAAATGAGAAATTATGTGATAAACGCACAAAGTGCATATAAGAGCAAAACATGAGTAAATAGGCTAAAATGATGCACAAATGAGAGATAAGTCGTATAAATAACAATGATATGGTGATAAAAAAAAAAAGGTGTGAATAATGTGATATGAAAACACACTATCAATTATCGCAGTTAATTCAGAACGAAGAAAGAGGAAGAGTTATTTCAGGTCAAATTGGTACGTATAATAAACATGCTGGTGGACTTGTTTTCAAAGTGTCAGTGAATTCAATTTAACTTTTCTTGGTAAACAGGCTGGAGA
The DNA here is from genome assembly GCA_036897405.1 of Pelargonium myrrhifolium. Classification (NCBI taxonomy): domain Eukaryota; kingdom Viridiplantae; phylum Streptophyta; class Magnoliopsida; order Geraniales; family Geraniaceae; genus Pelargonium; species Pelargonium myrrhifolium. Next base: position 11,030 of record JAYMTK010003018.1, on the reverse strand, counting down.
TTGTTAACTGATTTTGAGTCAATTTTTAGATGATTATTTCGTGGAAAATATTTCCATGATTATGATTTTTTAAGTGCTTAAATTGGCATGAATACAAGTTACATAAGTAGATCGATAATGATATCTAATTTTTTTTAAGCAAGAGCTTAATTGACGTGTTGGCGATGGTGCGTGTTAGAATTAAGGGTAAACTACGATTTTCTACTCTTTAAGTTTCGCTTGTGTCGATTTTCTACCCTTAAGTTTGAGTGAGATTTTCCACTATCCTAAAGTTTCAAAATAGAGACAAAAAATCTCTCCGTCATAATTCCGTCAATTTAGTTGATGAAAAGACGAAACTACTCCAGAGGAAGTCTTTAAGTTGTGTCAATTAACTACCTTGTTTAGCTTTATTGAAAATATTTCACTACCCTCTTTAGTTTAAGTTGTGACAAATCACTACTTTGTGAAACTTTACTTAAAACATTTCTTTGGGGGTATTTTCGTATTTTCATCAACTAAACTAACAGAGTTATGACGGAGGGGTTTTTGTCTCTATTTTGAAACTTCAGGGTAGTGAAAAATCTCATTCAAACTTAAAGGTAAGAAATCGTAACAAGCGAAACTCAGAGGGTAAGAAATCGTAATTTACCCTAGAATTTATAAGGACCCATTGCTAACAATAGAGCCGAAATATCAATGTTTTTCCATGTTGAGGTTCGTGACAATATTTTGGGTGTTTCGCTGCCAATCTTTGATACTAAAGATGAAATTGAATGAACATTGGAAGAGTCGGGTTCTTATTCGGTCAGAAGTACGTATAAATATTTAAAACCAAGGTATATTGATGATGCAACTAAGGAGGTTTGGAGATGTTTATGAAAAGCACAAACTCAACCAAGAGTTAAGACAACTATACGACTTCGCGAGAAAAGTATTGATATTGTTCACCAATGCTTATTATGTAATAGACTACCAGTCTACCACAATGTGCTTTTCATGTTATTTTTACTTGTTCAGAGGCTCTTTAAGTTTGAGATAATTTCGGGTTGAGGGGTGTGTGCGAGTTATGGATTCGGCATGGGAATGTGAAGTGGGTTGGAGAAAATATGGGAGTGGGTGAGTTCGGTAAAGTTTTGTACAAGGGACGAGCTATTTGGGGAAGACGGAATGTATTATTATGGCAAAATAATAGAATGTTTGTGGATGAAACAACCAAAATGGATGCAAAAGCTAGAAAGTGATAGAAAGATATTATGGAAGCCAAAGACGGGATCTGTGTGGGATTTAATGTGAGAATGATTCAACAACAAAACCCGAGATGTGTTAAACCGTTAGGTACTACCATTAAAATTAATGTAGACGGTGCTCTATTTGGAACTCGGAACGAGGTGGGTGTTGGATGGTGACTAGAGATTCAGCCGGCAGGTGGGAAGACGACGATAGGTATCGGTAGGAGGGGGAGGAGAGAAACCGAAATTGGTAGAGGCCATAGTTGTTAGAGAAGCTTTAATTTGGTGTAAGACGGGAGACTTGTATGATGTTATTATTGAAAGCGATGCCTTAGAGACTATCTCTGATATCAAACAGAATTACTTGATTAGAAGCTCTTATGGTATAGTTATTAGAAATTGTGTATGGTTAAGTTAGAAAATTTGTCCCATAAAGTTTACTTATATTAAAATGTAAGTTAATATAGTAGCTCATGCTATTACTAGGAATATTCAACATAAAACCTCTAGGTATTATTGGAAAAAACACGAATATCTTATGTACTTACGTCAAATTTTGAACTCTGATAATTAATGGATACAAATCTCTATTAAAAAAAATGTATTGTGATTTTTTAGGGATAATCTTAGATACCCCCTCAAAATTTAAGTGTTTTGCACATAACTACACTAATAAATTTCCATTAGCAGATACCTACCAAATGCTGCGCAAAACCATTTTTTCCGTTAAATCTAACAGAGAAACACAATATTTCCTCACATGTCTCTCACGTGACTGAATTAATTTTTTAAAATACATATTTTACCCTTGTGATGATTGAACAAGAACATTCATAGTTAGTGTTGAATGTTTGAAGATTATGGCAACCAATTGAAGAATAAGGTGTAGAAAATTGGATATTTTTTTCGGATTTATTCTTAGAATCTGGGTTTGTATTGCCGGATTTGTTGAGTGTGTTATTAATTTTAAGATTTTCAGAATTTAAATCATCCAAAATTAATGAAAACTTTACCAATCCTCACCCATCAAATGGAACAGACCGTGGGGCTGACCATTTCCGGCGACGATAGAGATAGAGGGGAGAAAATGATGGTCCATATCGGAGCTCTTGGACGGAGATGGTGCAGATGTCATGGTCGACGAAGATGAGGCGTTGACTGTGATTGATGAAATCCCACAACTGTTTCTCGCAGGCGAAAGTCCCAAACTAGTCTGGTATGGGGCCAGTGAGTTTGTTGCGGTCCAGGTGTAGTAAGTTAAAGCAAATCTGCCATCGCTGCCGTTTGGGTTTGAGCTCCGCTTCCATCGTCGTTGACTGTTAGAGTTTCGCCATTGTTGCCGACTGCTCGAGCTATGCCATCTCATCGGCTGAGAGGGCAGTACAACGGGAGTTGGGGAGGGAGAGAGGGAGATGATGGGGTGGGGTTAGGTTTTGATATTATTTATTATTTATGAAAATAATAAAAATTAAAGATATAAGAGTATTTTAGTCGTTTTACAACTAACTTGCAAATTTAACGGAAAAATCGGTTATGCGCATGTTCATGTGGGTATTTGCTAACATAAATTGTTTAAGGGAGTTACGTGCAAAACAATTATAGGTTGAGGAGATATCTGCAATTATCCTTTTTTTTAGTTTAGTTATGATAGTTGTACTTGTATAAAATATAGGGTTAACTACACATGGCACCCTTATATTATACACGATTTGCATATGACTATGCTAAGGTTCTATTTTAACTCTTGACTATCCTGTATTATGCCAGAAGGACCTTCCGTCCAAAAACATCAGTTAAGTGGTAAAAAAACCGAATTGCCCTTATTATATAATTTTTAAATATAAATAAAAAAATAAAAAAATAAAACGTTGCCGAAAAATTCAAAACCTCGTCGGAAACTTCAAGTGTTCTTGAATTATGAAGAAGGGCAAAATGATCATTTTCAAAAAAAATTGAGGTCATGTGCATGACACATGATTAGAAAATGGAATATTGTGTAACGGAGAGGTCCCTTGATATAATACAGGGTAGTCAAAAGTTAAAATAGAACCTTAGGGGTAGTCATATGCAAATCGTGTATAATACATGGGTGCCATGCGTAATTAACCCTACTTTTTATGTGAAAAAATGGAGCATTTATATGTGTATATTTTAAGGGAATGGCTATTTCCACAACCTAAATGGCTGATTCCATAACATTAGTTTTGATATTTAAGAATGTGACAAATTTGCCCTTCACACATTCGTTCTTATCCATTTCCTTTTTCTAAGTTTTTTTTTTTTGAAAAGTAGATTCATTCAAAAATCAAACGTCGTTACAGAGAATGTTACTAACAAAACTTGGGATATTATTAGCATCCCATACATTTAGGCCAGACAATGACGACGAAGCACACGCCAAAGCGTGAGCCACCCCGTTCGCGGACCTCTTAACGCATCCAAACTCAACATATTGGAACCTTTCTTTTAGACGAGCACAATCCATCAATATTAGCCCAACTTCTTTTCCTTGTTCCGTATCGCCATGCATAGACGAAACTACCAACTCCGCATCAAGCTCAAACACTACCTGTGTCATGTCGCAATCCAAGGACCACACCATAGCTTCCCTAAGAGCGAGAGCTTCCGCTAGCATCGGGTCCGACTTACCTTTCCACACACAGCTCCCGCCACCCATACATGCGCCGTCCTCCCTCCTGGCCACCCACCCACCACCAAGGCGTCTGCAATCTTGAAAAACGGCACCGTCAACATTAACCTTCCACCTCCCTCTATCCGGTGGCTTCCATCGTGACACAACCCCATTATTCTTCCCCACACCCTTCTTACCGGCCAAGACAAATTCCCTGGCCTTCCTCCATTGTAACACTATATCAGAGACCATGTTCAACATTCTACCCACTGGCCATTTTGCTTTTTCCCAGACCCAAGCATTCATTCTTTTCCAAATTCCCCAACATACCCCTATTACCTTTTCCATCAAACTGCCACCACCTACCCCAAGAATCAATAATAAAAAATCACCTACAAAATTGGATATTGCTCTCATGCCATCCAAACCCATACTTCTCCAAATTTCCACTGTTCCCATGCAACGTAAGAAAATGTGGTCTACGATTCCGCTTCAATACCGCACCAAGGACAACATGGATCTAAATCCAGCCCCTTCACAACCAAACTCTCCAAAAACCGGGAGACAGCCTGCTGTTACTTTCCACATAAAAACACGAAGCTTAGGAGGTAAGTTGGCTTTCCAAGCCCTTCTCCACCACTCCCCCAAAGCTCCTCCTTGAGTTTTCGATCCAACCTAGCATTTATAAGCACTTTTAACAGTAAACTTACCACAAGGGTCATGCTCCCACATCCAGACATCCGGGGTACAAAACCGACTAACCGGGAGTTCAAGGATCCTCTCTTTATCAACTGAACCTAAGTAAAGATCGATTTTGTTTAGGTCCCATCCCGACCTATTTTCGTTCAACAGATCGCATACTTTAAGGTTTGTATGCTTCCTTAAAAGGTGTGAGATGACCCGAAAGTTGGCGGCCCCCGGGACCCATGGGTCCAAGAAGACCCGAACACCCGACCCCTCACCAACTCTTAACCGGCAGCCCGATTTGAGCAAGTCTTGAGCTTCCATGAAACTCCGCCACACATAACTCGGGTTTACACCCATTTGAGCTTCAAGGAACGAATCCGTTGGAAAATACTTGCATTTGAACAGCCTTCCCATTAGCGAGTCCGGATTTGATATGAGTCTCCAACCTTGCTTACCCAAGAGCGCTATATTAAATTCCTTAACATGCCTGAATCCGATACCTCCAGCTTCCTTTCGAGAGCATAAGCGGCTCCACGACATCCAACGGATTGTCTTGCTACCGTCCTTCCTCACGCCCCACCAATAGGAGTTAAAAACCCGTTCCAGCTCTCTACAAACGCTGACCGGGAACAAATACACACTCATAAAGTAATTCGGGATCGCTTGAGCTACCGTCTTTAACAAAACCTCCCGACCAGCACCCGATAAAACCCTTTTAGACCAGGAGCCCAATCTTTCACGAACCTTCTCGACCACATTCCTGAAGATCCCACATCTACTCTTGCCTATAGAGACCGGCAAGCCAAGGTAAGCACCAAAATCATTAACTTCTTGGACTCCTATCCGTGCCTGCACCATCCTTCTCTCTAACCAACTCGTATTTGTGCTGAAGACCATATTTGATTTGGTGAAGTTAATCTCTTGTCCCGAAGCACTCATGTAAACATTCAGCACCTCTTGTAAGTGTTGTACTTCTTCAACTTGAGCTTTGCAAAATAGTAAGGCGTCATCCGCAAAGAATAAATGAGATAACTGAGGGGCATTCTGAGTGATGCTACAACCATGGAGGAAACCCATCTCCTCCTTAGCCTTAATCAAGCTGGAAAAAACTTCTGCACTTAACAAAAAAAGGTAAGGGGATAACGGATCTCCTTGCCTTAATCCCCTTCCCGGGTTAAAATACTCCAACGCCTCACCTTCAAAAAGGATACTAAACCGGACCGAGCGAACGCACATCATAATCAAGCCAATCCATTGCTCGAAAAAACCCATCAACCTCATCGTGAACTCTAAAAAATTCCATTCGACCATATCGTAAGCCTTTGCCATGTCGAGCTTCAGAGCTACCCAACCATCTCCGCCCCTCGGTCTACGCCGATACCAGTGTAGAATCTCGTTTGCCACGCATACATTGTCCGTTATAAGCCTCCCGGGTACGAATGCGCTTTGATTTTCAGAAATAAGATCCGGCAACACTTTCTTGAGCCTATTAGCAAGCATTTTTGCCACAATCTTGTACACCACATTACACAAGGCGATCGGTCTCAAATCTCCAATAACCTCCGGGTGTCGCTTCTTAGGGATTAACACTAAGTGAGTGTCATTAAAGCCTACCGGGAGCTGACCTATTTTAATGCAATCCAAGCATGTTCTCACAACATCCGGTCCCACAATCGGCCAAAATTCTTGAAAGAAACCCGGGTTCATACCATCCGGTCCCGGCGATTTGTCAGGGTGCATACTATCAATTGCCGCCTTAACTTCCCACTCCTTAAATTCGGCCATTAGGACTTCGTTGTGAGCCTCCGAGACAATCCGTCGAACTACTCCAACAAGCAGCTCTGGACGAACTTCTTTTGATTCAAAAAACTTGCAGTAGTGATCTTGAATAAGTTGCTGTAAACCGGTCTCATTAGAAACCCAATTCCCATTAATGTCTCGTAGTTTCTTAATCGAGTTGAGCCTTCTTCTAGTTTTCAAAGCCGCGTGAAAAAACTTTGTGTTCGAATCACCATTTCGCAGCCAAAAAGCTTTAGCCCGTTGTTTCAAAAATTCATCCTGCATCATTAGTAACTTACTGTAATCCTGTCTTCTCCGTCTGGCTTCCTCAGATTCGAAACCACCCGGGAGCTGAGTTGATGCTTACCACCTAATCCTCGCCTCGACCACCTTCCCTCCAAGCCTTTTGATTTTTCCTCCCCCCCACTTTGCCAATGCCAGGCTACACGACTTAATACGTGCACCGAGATCAACACCCACAGACCCATGCCAGCTTTGACGAACCACCCCTTCACAATCAGGCTCCATTCGCCACAAGTTCTCAAACCTAAAGCGAGAAAACTTTCTTACTTGGTCTTGCCAAAAAGGGTCAACAAAGAGCGGCGCATGATCCGAAGTAGCAAAAGGAAGATTGGTCACCTTACAGTTTGGGAATAAATCTTGCCACGACGAAGAGCCCAAAGCTCTGTCTAATCTTTCCTCAATAAGCTCCCCCCTCCACCAACGATACCACGTAAACCTATATCCCTCAAAGCCTAAATCAAAAAGACCGGCGTCTTGGATTGCTTGATTGAAACCAGAGATAAGATTTGGCGGATACACTTCCCCGCCACGTTTGTCATCGACTGATTGAAGGTCACTAAAATCTCCCACGCAGAGCCAAGGGAGGCTTGACCTCGCACGGAGCTCTCGAATTCTATTCCAGCTATTGGACCGTCGTGAACGCATTGGCTCACCATAGAAACCAGTAACCCTCCATTCCTTCCCCCTGAATCGAATCCCCACATCAATAAAAAATTTTGAAACTGTAATGACATGCAAGCTGACCTGAACCGTCCACAAAAGAATAATGCCGCCTCCTTTACCGTTTCCATCAACCACATACATACTATCCATTTCGATTTTCCTAGGAAGCCATTCTAGTTTTGCTCGACAAGCATGCGATTCGATTAAGAGGACCAAACTCGGCTTTCTTGCGCGAATTAAATCACGCAATATATTAACTGTTCGGGGATTGCCCAGACCCCGACAGTTCCAGCATAAAAGACTCATTGTGTCTGGCGGGTCGTCATCTCGAGACCCACCTGAAACAAGTTTTTTGGCACTGCTTTGTCAACCTCCACCTCTGAGCGCTTCCTTTTCTGCATTGGTTTAGAGTTACTGGGCTGCTCTTCTTCCCTGATGACCAACACCGAAGCCGCTCCAACCTTGGTCCCATTAGCAGTTGCTGCCCGTATGTCCATACCCAATGTTCCAGAATTTAAATCTTGATGTGAGCTAGACTCCGTGGTCGGGTTGTCTTCCACATCCCGTCCCTGTTGCTCTCCTTTTGCATAGGTCTGAAACGGTTCAGTATTTGTCGGGACCAGCCATCTCTCCCCCATGGTGTTACTTAGTCTTCTTGAAACTGCTCTGAGCCAGCTTCCATATAAGCGCACACCCGTATCAACTTCCATCCTCATAAGCGCCTCGCACAACTTCTCTCCATGACCAAGCTTACCACAAAAGAAAAAGAAAAGTGGTAGTTTTTCGTAACGGAAATCAATCCAATGATCATTACTTCCTACCTTGAGCTTCATTCTTCATTTGATTGCAACATCCACATCTAATAACACTCTAACCCGAAGGTACGACTTCCAAGCACCCTTAAAGTTCATAGGATCAGAATCCTGATATGCCCCTATATAGTTTCCGATGTCCCTACAAACTCGGTCGTTCCTGAACCCCATCGGCACCCCGTGGAGTTGGACCCAGATACTCAACTTATTCAACACTACCGAATCTGGGGATTCACCTGTCTCTAAGAGTTTGGAGACTAGCACATGCGAGTGGAAAGTCCATGGACCATCCACAAGGACTCGGTTGGCATCTTTCTCATGAAAAAATTCAAAGAGGAAGCGAAGCTCACCTTGCTCCCTTCTTAGCATTGGCAGTTCCATGATTCGAACTCCTCTACTTGGCCTCCAAACCGCCGCCATCAGTTGCCTCATATTCGGAACGTTAATCGGCAGCTCCGTTAGGAAACGTCCCACTATGCACCATTGGCTCCTATCCTGTTGACCACCATCCGTCACCGGCACCGAATATTCCAGACCACCATCTTCCTCTTCTTGAATAGATAGCTTAGACAGATCTAGGCGCAGCAGGTCTGCCATGGAGGAATCTTCCACACACTCGGAATAGGTAAAGCCGCACTGATTACCTTTCACCGTTCCACAGTCGCGCCACCAGGGTCCGACAACCGTCCGACGACCAGCTCCTTCAAGCACGCTGAATCCAAAAGGAAAGCATGCGTTTCAAAACACAAGACTCACTTCAACCAAGAAAGAGAGCACGCATGCAGCGTGCGAGCCCACTTCTACCACCATGCTCTCGGTTGGCCTCTTGGTATTTTTTCTCCTTTTTCTAAGTTTAGAAAACATCTATGTTTTTTTTTCAAATTACGAGTTTCTGGTTTAGATTAATATATGCTCTGCTTTTTTCTTCTTTTTTTTTCAAATAAAAGTTTATAAATTTCTGCTCCTACACAAACATTAAAAAAGTTAGGGAAAACGTGTGTGTATATAATACAATTTCAAGATTCAATCTAAATAGAACTCTTAAAACAAAAATGGTTCTTTCACAAGAAGTACACCAATGATGCATGCAATAGAAATTGAAAGAAGAGGTTGAGAAATTGAATGGAACTCTGCAATTTCATTAAATTTTTCTTTTGAAAAAAAGTGATGGATATGTATGTAATTTTTCTCTGAAGATAAATTTTCATCACTTGTAATTAACAATTCATTATCTGGTCAATTACTAATTCAATTGTTTCTGCTGTTATTGTTTTTTTTTTTTTTTTAATATAGTGGTTGTTCATTATCGACAACAATTAGACTTGACAATTGTAAACTCACTGATATTGACCCATATAAATTTTTGAAACTGTCCAGTTCAAATTGTTATGTGCAAAATATTTTACTCATGAACAAATCGGAAAATGGTTATCTTACTCTCAAAGAGTGGAGATTTAATTGTTTCCATGCAACACAGAAATGACAATGAGGACACAATTAAACTTTTGACATTGATTTGCTAATGGATATTTGATCTTTCAATATGGATGTGTGCAATATTATATCTCACTTGTGACATTTCATCTTTGTTTTTAACTCATGTTTAGATTTTTATCTAGCTATGTTGAATGATGAATATTGACTGAATCAGTTTTGAAGATAAAATTGGTACTCAAGCAAAGCAAACTCAAAGCATCATACATTTATGTCCTGGATGCTCTTGAGCTCCATAAACCACTTCAATTTATTCCATTAGTTTTCAAAATGGCCTTTCGACTTGAGTACCAAGTGATGAAAAAGGAAAATTGTCTTTCAAAGCATTCTACATCACTAATATACATTTATTGCTACTCAAGTTTTCCATGGCAATGTTGCAAAAAAAATAAACAGAAAATTGAAGAGATATTTTCAGCCGTGTTTGATGAGATTTTTTTTTGTAGAAAACCTTGTTGCTGGAGATGAGTGTACCAAAATAATAAAAAGAAAAAGAAGAATATATAACTTCTAAAATTAATGGGGGCAAATTTGTCATTACAAATATTAGGATGTGGGAGCAGCTATTTAAGGTGTGGAAAGAACAATTACCTAATACTAATTAGGACTGCACAAGAAAAACCGTAAACCGATCAAACCGATCGAACCGAACCGACCAAATTTTAACCAAACCGTGAACAGTAGATGCGGTCTGCGGTTCAAGGTTTATTCAAACCGATACAATCGGTTCGATTTGAGGTTTGAAACATCCAAAACCGCAACAAAACCGAAACGACCGATTATACATTTTACAGATTATTTTTTTTAGTTTTGGTTTGTAAGAAAATAGTCTTGTACTCTTATGTGTCTTCTCTAAGAAATTTGGTCTATCAAGGGAGATGGAGAAAGGAAGAAGAAGATGTGTCAGTGGTGTTGGGTGCTGTGCTTTTGTTTTGTGTTGTGTTTTTCATTTATTTTTTAGAGTTTAGACTTATTTTTAGAGTTTAGACTTATGGTAGTGGGCTGCGCCACTTCAACTTTTGGAGAAATAATATTTAAAATAAAAATTAATTAAATGAAATTATGATGGAGATTGGAATCCCACATCGAGTAGAAGAAGAGTGGAGAGAAAGACAACTTCTATAAATATTGACACTACTCTTGTAGACTGCAATGAGTACTAACTATTGAATGCTGAATTTGTGGGCTCAATTGGACTTTTGAAATTCAACACAATGTGTATGGTCCAAGTGATTAAAATATTGAGGTAAATGTATAAAACCCTCTTTGTTTTTGCATATTTTCACATGACCCCCTATGTTTTAAAAGTGCTCAATGAACTACTCTTTTTTATTGAAAATTGAGAACTTCCGTTACCGTTAACTTTCTAGATGAAATGACCATTTTACCCTTCATTTGACTTCAAATTATCAAATGAATGCCATTGAAATCAGAAAAATGGAAAAAGAG
>JAYMTK010003017.1:0-12874 GCA_036897405.1 Pelargonium myrrhifolium | reverse complement strand
TTGTCCCGGGAGCCCTTGTCACGAGTTCATGGCGATCATAGGGAACGCCCACGTGATGCGCATGTGACCCGCTCGAGCTCCCCATGCGTCATTGGGAGGAAGGTGCTCTTAGGTGAGACTAAGCCGTTCGAGTCCCTTGCTGCCGGGACCGGGAGCGATATGAGGCGTTGATCAACCCTGGCCCCTAGGTCAAGCCACTTTGGCCTCGTCCCCGAGTCTGACTGCTGGACTTTCTAAGGAGGTTGCTAGTCTTCGCATCAGATCCTGTGACCCCGAGCCCTCTAGACTGGATCACCAAGTCCGTTAGCGATGTGGCCTCTAAACGTCATGCGTCCACTTCTCATTTGTCCTTCAGACTTATGATATTTTAGGTAGCATCAGTTGCCCCCTACTCCGAGGAACAATGATTTATCGGTGTTTTTGAAGTACGCGCGTTGTCCTTTGGGAGAATCTCAAGATCGTAGGAGTAGTCACGTTCTTGAGCTTTACCGGCGTGAGAAAATTGGCGTGATTTGTCTCAAGAACGTAGGTACGGGAAAGGTCATGTGCTCTAGGCGGAGCCACGTGAGTAGACTTGCTTAATAAGCATGCGAGCAAGGTCATGTGGCGGAGATTTGATCATGTAACCAGATCCTCAGGAGAGGCATGCGGGTGCTGCCATGTAGCGGATAAAGCCATCCGTCTGTTCGTTTCCTAACTGTTGACCTTCTTTGACTGATTTTGAATTTCAAACTTATTAATTTTGATCTTACACATCACTTCCAGATGAACGATGGGAGAGTGGGGTGCACTATGCTCTAAGACGCACCGAATCATAGCCTTTTACCAACATTTGGTTTCCTCACCTACCACTGGTTCTTCTTCTATATAACCCCCTCTACTCTCCTTCCTTACTCCTTACATTTTTAGATAGCTTATTAAGAGAGGCAGAGATTCCGAGATCTTCGTCTGAGAAGTTTGTGCTTCCGTCATCCATCGTCATTGCTTTCGTTTCCCCAGACTTTCGTTCTTGTTCCTTTGCTTGCCTTGGCCGAAATGTTAGTTTTTTTTCTTTATCTCGTCTTTGTGGGTTGGCCTTTGCTCTGATTTTCTTCTTTTTGGCTTCTTTTGTCTTGGTTTTGCTTTCTCTTGCCTACATTTGGGGTTTTGAGTTCATCGAGATTAGGGTTTTCTCGTTGGAAAGGGATGGCTTTTTTGGCGGGAAAACTTTACGGCGAGAGCTCCGACTCCATTGACTGAGGGCTTCTTCTTGTTGACCTTTTGAGGTCCTATTGTCGTGGTCTTCGTTGCTCCAGGTTCTGCTTTCATGCTTGGAGGGCCTGTGGAGTGGTTTGAAGGTAGTTGGGCCTTTGAAGTGAGGCTTTTGCTTGTTTCCTTCTTTCAGATACCGTTTACCCTTCTTTTGTTAATTCTCTTGTTTCTTGAGTTTTTTTGCAGGTTTCATGGTCTTGAAAGCTGCTTTGCTCGCCGTTTCTCTTCTCCGTTTGCCTTCCTTGTGAGTCATGTTTTGGACTGTGCTTTTTGCTGTCATGTCCTCGAGGGCGTTCTCCTCCTAAACCTTCTGTTTTGGATCGGGGAGACAGAAAGTGGGAGTTTTTGTCTTCTTGAGCCGAGTTCTAGGGGTAGATTCCTTTGTCATATATCAATGTAGCTAGGTCTTAGAGGGACTTTTTGTTGATGTACCTTTTGTATCCTTGTACATCTTTTTGTTTAATGGAATCCTTTTGACTTTTGGTTTGAAGAACTGCTTGATTGTGCCTTTATATATCTTTCTTTCGTTTACTCTATTGTATGTTGCCCCTAGGGCCTTCAATCGTTTGGCCTATTTTGTCCGAACCCCGCGGTTTAGACCTGGGAGATCAAAATTTTCCTTCATCTTTTGTGGATACTTGTTGTCTGGACTATGGGGGTGTTGGTCTGTACCCTTGCTTCAAGCTTTGCCATATTCTTTCCTTGTAATATTTTCCGGGTCTTGAGATCCTCAATCTCTGTGGAGAAGGTTCCAGACCCTTTGCCCCCAAGGCTTAACCTGACCTCGAGGACCCCGGGGACTCAGTCCCTTTTCTCTCTATCTTCTATCACTTTTATTGTGGGTTTTAGACCTTTTGTCCCGAAGGCTTAACCTAACTAGCTCTTCTGAGAGAAAGAGGGAGGTATTCGAGCTTCAAGAAGAGTCTTTTGGGGACTCCCGTCCTTTGAAACGCTGCCATAGCGCGGTGGTGACTCGACCTCTTCAAGAGGTGGCTTCTGAAACTGCCCTGGCGATAAGAGCTGAAGAGGAGAAGGGAGAGGTTGAGGCAGAGGTCTATACTGTCGTTGGAGCGAAAGAGGTGGCCCCCCATCGAAGGGCTATCGAGAGTTGGGAGGATGACATTGAACCTCCTGCCCCCACCAATGGAGGTGGTGGCGAAACTGGGCTTGAGGCCCCTTCCTATTTGGTCGATGATGACGATTGAGATGTGGAGGACCTGTTCGGGACTGATACACCCTCCCCACTTTATCCTACCAACGGTTCCAATGATGAACAGGTCACGCTGAGGAGCGTTCTAAAGAAGGGGAAAGCTGGAGCCTCTTTGCCTCATCAAGAAAAGGAAACGGAGGCTCTTGGGAGGAGCAGAGGCGATGGCGGGGAACGCGTCGATTTGGTATCGGACGAAAATGCCTTAGTGGATGCCTTGTTCCATACTTCAACATAGGGGGAGGTTAAAGAGGGTACAAGCGAGGGTGAGCATTATGGAAGCGGTAATGGAGGAAACTCCGATTGTGGGGGTCCGGGAGGAGGTTGTAAATGAGAGGAATGTTTTGGACGAGGGGGTCCAGATGCAGGCTGGTAATGATGGGGTGGATCGGGAGAGGATTGTTAAAGAGGTCACTAAGGACCGAGAGGATGCTGTTGTTGGTTCTTCTTTGGGTCGGGCTTCTACCTCACCCCTAGCTAGGGAGCCTTCTATACTGCCAATGGAGGCGATTCACAAGGCGAACTTGGCCCAGGTGCGGGAAGCCTTAAACTCTGGGGGCGTCGACTTTCTTAGTCTGCCCAAATGTCTTGCGAGTATTTGGTCAAGGTAAGTTTTTCACTTTCTTCACTTATATTCTCTCGCAGTTTCTGGTATTCGGCTAACAACCCTTCTTCTTTTTGTCACAGATTTCATGCTCAACTTCCGATTTAGTTAGGGTTTTGACCTTGTTTGCTGAGAGGTTGCACGAGTTTCTGAGGAATGAGCAGGCTGCTATGTTTTCTCACCATATTCAGGAGATAGTCAGCAAATATGAGGAGGAGAAAGTCGCGATTCTTGAGGAAGCTAGAGAGCATGAGGCCGAGGCTAGGGATCGAGCTGCCTTCCTTGAGGCCGAGCAGAATCACTTCGTAAGGAGTGAAGTGGCGAAGCTCTGCAAGAGGGAGGAAAAACTTCAGTTGAGAGAGATGGAGTTTCAGAGGAAAGAGGAGGAGTTTCTGGAGAGAGAATACGGTCTCCTGCGAGCAGAGGAAGGCCTTCAAGGAAGAGAAACAAGGTTCTTGGAAAGAGAAGGGGCTCTCGATAGGAGGGAGGCCGAGCTTCATGGGAGGGAGGAAGCACTTAATTCTCCCCAGCTCACTCTTGTCAAGGTGCTTGGATTTCCTCCGACTTTCATTCTTTCATTGAGTAATTGATTACTTTTCTCGATCGTCTATGTCTTTTTTTCCTGATTCTTTTTTTCCTGGTTTCTCCTTTTCCCATGGTTGGGCAAGTTCCTGATGTCCGGAACCGTTGCTCGTCCCCAGCTCCCAGGGCTACGGGCACTTTGATGCCGAGAACCTTGGTTGTAGCCCGTCCGTCTCCAAAGCTCAAGGACTTCCTTTTTGCCAAACGTAGTTTAGGGCAGGCAGAAGGATGAAGCAGTGCTTTCCGCATCGTTGCTGGAGACGGCGCCAACAAAGAGAAGCTTTACCAGTGGTTCGTTGCTTCTTTATCTCGCCCAGAGATGAGGAAGTTTCATCCTTGGTTCCCTTTTAGCCTAGAAGAGGTACTCATGTCTCGTGAGTATGCCCCCCGGAGGGATGGGGGCGAACCTTGGGTGCCTTCTAGCTTCGATCCCTCTCGGTTGTTTGAGGGGTATTTCGGTGGATGTGTACTTACCTCCCCGTCCATGGAGAAGGTCGAGCGTGTTGAGTCATCGCGCGAGATTGATGCTGTCTGGTTGGAGAGATTTGACACACTAGTGGGCCCTATCGAGGAGTACATCCACATATATGACATATTCGGCCCTCGGATTCCTCGGGTGACCCATCCCAGAGACCTCTCTCTTCTCAATCCCCTCGTCGGGACTCCTTCAGAGGTCGAGGCTCTTGTTGAAGATGTTTCATCCCCTTAGCTTTATTTCTTCTCCTTATGTATTGTGTTTGTAAAATTTTGACTGATCGCCCTCTGTAATGGATATTTTGATCTTGTTTTCCTAACTTTCTGTATGCTTGTTTCTTTTCACACTTCTTTTATGTCTTGTTTGCCAATTCCTTGCAATCATAGGGTTACCGAGATGTTCGCCTATGTTAGATCTCCAGCGGAGGTCAGTGATACCAGTTTACCTCAAGCCTCCTTTATCAGGACGTTCCCGGGTTCCCTTGGGGGCAGTTTTTCATAGATGTGTCTCTTTGCCTTGGGGCCAAGACGTCGTCATGATCCCCGCTCGTGGGGGTTTATGCACGAGTAAGAATGGGCCTGGGAGAGACATTTCTTCGATTCTTATCCCTTTTATCCAGGGATAAGACATGCTCCGGTTATCACACTTCAAGTGAATTCTCGTGACAAGTATGAACCTTGGGGGCGTTACCCCAGCCTTTCCCCTTATACCCAGGGGCAAGCATGTTTTTCCTAACATCAACCTTCAGTGAGTTCAAAAAAGCACAAGTACTAGGGAGTTCCTCTGGACTTCGTCCCTTTTACCCGGAGACGGGAGCGTCGTCATGGATGTCCTTTTGGGGAGACATCGTTGTGAGCGAGCACTAGTTTTGGGAACTTTCCTCCAACCTCGCCCCTTATACCAGGGGGAAAGTGTGTTGTCGTGGACATCACACATAAGTGATGTCTTTCGAGCAAACACAAGTATTGAGGCATTCCTCCCAATTTCGTCCCCTTTGTACACGGACGGGAGCATCGTCATGGATGTCCCTTCGGGGCGACATCGTTGTGAGCAAGCACTTGCTTTGGGGACCTTCCTCCAACCATGCCCCTTACACTCGGGGGTAAGTGTGTTGTCATGAACGTCACTCGTGAGTGAGATCTTTCCAAGCAAACACAAATATTGGGGCGTTCCTCCCAACTTTGTCCCCTTTGTACATGGACGGGTGTGTTGTTAAGGATATCACTCTCGGATGGTCTTCATGAGCAATAAAATGTCCTAGGTGCCTTCCCCCCGACCTCGTTCCTTATACTCGAGAACGAGTGTGTTGTCATGGGCTCCACTCACGAGTAACCTTTCATGAGCAAGCACTAGCCTCAGGAGGTGTTTCCTCCAATTCTGTTCCTTATGCCCGGGAATGGGTATGTTCATCATGGGGAACCCTTTGGGGGCCTTTCACAAGCATGTGAACATAATATCTCGAGTTTGTTGATTCAAATAGTTGGGACCAAACATTGTTGATTTCATTCATCGAGAATCTTTTACAAGTATTTGTCCCCAGAGCTACATGGACTCATTTTTCCTCAGAATTAGAATTTCTTGAGGTTGTCTGCATGCCATGGTTTGTCGAGCTCAAATACTTCTTGATCTTCTAATCAATATGTCGCGGGGTGTACCACCTTTTATTACTCGAAAAGGGCCTCCCCAATTTGGGGCGAGCTTGCCTCCAGTTGGTCGTATGCATGTAGCCTCGTATTTTTGCAAGGCCCCACCCCCTACTTTGAATTCTCGAGGGCGGATCTTAGAGTCATGGATGCGTTTGACTGCTTACTTTCGGGTGGACAGGACCATCGTGGCCTTCATCCTTCGTTCTTCTACGAAATTAAGGTCAGCTAGGCGGGACCTGATGTTCCCCTCCTCATCGAAACCTTCCGTCAAAATGGTGGGCATGGTATTCTCAACTGGGAGGACTGCCTCCAAACAATACATAAGCTGGAACGAGGTTTCTCCAGTGGCCGCCTTCGGGATTGTTATCAACGACCAAAGGGTCAGGTGAAGCTTATCGTGCCACTGCTTATGATGCCCCTCGATTACCTTTTTCAGCCCGCTAATAATTATCTTGTTTGCGGCTTCAGCTTGTCCGTTGCACTTGGGGTGACACACAGAGGACTTCAAGTGCTTTACCCCAAACTGGGAACACATTTATGTGAATTTGGCGTGGAATTGGGTCCCATGATTGGAAACGATGGCTTGGGGGAACCCATATCGAGAGAAGATGTTTTCGTGCACAAAATCTATTACACAGCTTTGAGTGATGGAAGAAAGTTCTCTTACCTCTACTAATTTCATGAAAGTAGTCTACGGCTACTACCACATGCTTCTTTTTGTTGGATTTGAGGAAAGATCCGATGAGGTCCATCCCCCACATGGTGAATGGCCAAGTCACGAGGACTGATGATTGCTTGATGGTGGGGGCCCTTGGGATGTCTGCGTGAAGCTGGCAGTCGAGGAACCTTTTTACGTAGCGGTTCGTATCCTTTCGGATGGAGGGCCAGTAATATCCTTGGCGGTGGACTAGCTCGACCAAGCTCTTGGCTCCCGAGTGATGGCCACACGAACCTCTGTGGATTTCTTTGAGGACCTTGGCCATTTCGTCCGGGTATAGGCACCGGAGAAAGGGTTTGTAAGACGTGGATCTTCTCAGCATGTTCCCCTTCTCACTTATTACATACTTGGCGGACCTCCGAACTATGGCGTTTGCTTCAACAGAGTTTTCGAGAAGCTTCTTGTTCACCAGGTAGTCGAGGATGTCATCGATCCATGTTCTCGGTCATTCGCGGATGGGGAGAACTTAGATAGGGGCGATTATTGAAGCGTGCTGAATCTATACTTGCATGCCCATGGGGGCGGATCATAATCTTAGGACGTGAGTTTTGAAAAAAAATCTACTTCATGATTGTTTTCCCTTGATATTTTCCGAATATGGTAGTAGTCAAACTTTTCTACCAAAGAGGCCACCCGGTCCCAATATCTTTGTAGGGTGGGGTCGCATACCCCATACTCCCCCCTTGACTTTCATGGCTAGAGCCATTTCTAACCATGCTATGAGAGCTTCGTACTCTGCCTGGTTATTGGTGACTCTGAACTTGAGCCTCAGCGCACATGTCTCTCTGATTCCCTCTAGGGAAGTCAGCATGATCCCTACTCCTCCGCGGTTTTTATTAGAGGAGCCATCAACACATAGAATCCATAGATCCTCGGGAAGGGTCTCGGGTCCCAGCTCTTCTTGTCCTTCATGTCGCTTCCTCTTGTTCTTCCCGAGGGCTTGCCCCCTTGCTCGCATGCGGTCTTAGGGATACCTGTGATGTGCGTATTGTCGTCGATGGGCACGATGAAGTTACACTCCGTTATGAAATCAGCAAGTGCTTATCCCTTAATTACAGTCGGGTTTTGGAACTGGATATCGTAAGAGAACAGTCTTACCGCCCATCAGGCCAATCATCCCCTAAAGTCTCCATCCATGACCTTTCTTAGGGGGAATCAGTGACTACTGTGATGGTGTAAGCTTCGAAATATGGGCGGAGCTTAATACTTTCTTGATTAAGGGCGAAGGCCAGCTTTTCTATCCGAGTGTAGTTCAACTCGGAGGGCCCCAATGCGTGAGACATGTATTAGATAGGCTTCTAGATTTTTCCTTATTCTTTTACGAGGATGACGGATACGGCGCGATTCGAGGCCGCCATGTAGAGTTGGAGGACATCCCCGGGCTCAAGAATGGTCAGCTTAGGGAGCTTGGTGAAGTTTTCCTTGAGCTTTTGGAAGGCTTGGCTGCATTCTGGGGTCCATTCGAACTTCTTGCTTGTGCTCTTGAGCACCGTGAAGAAGGGGAGACTCCGTTCTGCTACTCGAGAGATGAATCGGTTGAGGGTCGCGATTCGCCCCACCAACTGTTGAACTTGTTTCATACAAGAGGGCTCTCCATGGTGAACAAGGCTTGAACCTTGTCTGGTTTAGCCTCGATGCCTTTCTTGCTCACAATAACACTAAGAAATTTTCCCGCACTGACCCTAAAGGAGCACTTTGAGGGCTTCAACTTCATGTTGAATCTTCTGAGGGTGGCTAAGGTTTCTTGGAGGTCTTCCAAATGGGACTCGGTCTTGGTGGTCTTTACGATCATATTGTCCACGTAGACCTCAAGGTTTTGTCCGATTTGGGAGGCAAAGACCTTATTCACCATTCTTTGATAAGTCGTTCCAACATTCTTAAGCCTGAAGGGCATCATGATGTAGCAGTAAATAGAGTATGCTGCTATAAATAAAGTTTTCTCCTGATCCACAGGGTACATTTTGATTTGATGATAACCTGAAAAGGCATCAAGAAAATAAAGAACCTTATAACCCGCGGTGGAGTCTACAAGTTTGCTAAGGTGGGGAAGAGGGTAGTCATCTTTGGGGCAGGTCTTGTTGAGGTTGGTGTAATCAACACACATTCTCCATTTTTCGTTGCCCTTCTTCACCATGAAAACATTGGTGAGCCACTCCAGATATTTGAGCTCCTGGATAAAGCCGGCATTCAGGAGTTTTTTAACCTCCTCCTTTATTCATTCCCCT
Source organism: Pelargonium myrrhifolium (assembly GCA_036897405.1). NCBI lineage: Eukaryota > Viridiplantae > Streptophyta > Magnoliopsida > Geraniales > Geraniaceae > Pelargonium > Pelargonium myrrhifolium. Next base: position 4,166 of record JAYMTK010003017.1, on the reverse strand, counting down.
TCTCTCGCGAGTAGTTCCTCCGCTTTTGTTTGACTGGGGAGGCTCTGGGCAGAATGTCCAGGCGATGTTCCGCTATTTCAAGAGCAATTCTTGGCATGTCTGTGGGGACCCAGGCAAAAACGTCAACATTGGCCCGGAGTAGGGCAACGAGCTCTTCCTTTTCCTTGGGGGTGAGGTTCTTCCCCAATTTGGTGATTTTTGTTGGGTCGAGCTTATCGATCACCTCTTCCATCTCTCTTCCTACTTCAAGGTGCACTTCTTGGGCGCGGAGGTTGAGGTCTTCGTGAGAAACCTCGACTCGGCAGCACCTGTAGGCGTCGCCTTATTCGATTTCTTCTTCTCCCATCCATTTGAGGGGGTCTTCTTCTCCAGCTTCTTCCTCTCCAGCTTCTTCCTCTTGGAGGTCCTCCTCCTCCCATGCCAAGGGCTCTTCAGGGTCATCGCCCTCCTCCGCAATGATGATGGTGGGGTGAAGAGCTTCAAGAATGGCCTCGTTTACGGCATCGAGAGGATCGTGAACCCCATACCTCTCAAAATATTCCTACCTCAGGAGAGGGGGATGAGTCTTTTTCTCCACCATGGGGGCCATCCTGGGACGTGACGTTCAGGGGCTAGACGTCACCATTGTGTTGCCTGGCCTGACCCCAAGCTTAGTGGGTGTACCCACTCCTCCCAGCTTGGGTCCAGACTTTTGCAATGGTGGGTTGGGGGTCGATATGGACTTTGCGGGTGTAGCTGCATTTCCTGACCCGTATTGACTAGGGGAAGGCGGGCGCATTGCACCCCGTAGACGTCCACCTCATCTTTTTGGTGGGAACATGGGGAACATCTTGGGCTTTCCTGGATGAAGGGCTCCCCCGCCTGATTGCGCAAGGCGAAAAGGACTTCTCCGGGAATGGTCGACTTAGGGGCGACACCTTCTTTCAGCGTTGTGGCCTTGACATCTTGGACAGGATGTGTCACTTTCGCTTGATTGTCCTTTTCCTTGGCTTTCTCGAATTGGTGTTCCCACACCTTCCTTAGGTTAGCTTGGAGGATAGCGATCCCGTGATTAGTGGGGAATTTTAATCCGATGGTTTTCGCTAGGTACCATTTCGAATTCGTCGATGAGAGGACTACTGAAGATGTCGTTGTGATCCGAGGGTAAGTCAATCACCATAAACTCGCATGAGTGAGTCCTTTTCTTGGGTGACTGACCCAACATCACAGAGAGAGCAATGGTTCCCTTGACTGTAGTCACAACGTCATTGAAGCCCATTAGGACTCCTCTCAACTCTTTAAGAGAGTTGGGCTTCAACCCCATCTTGCAGAACGCATCCCAGTAGAGGATGTTCACTTGACTTCCGTTTTCAACGAACACCCATGCTACATTTTTCCCAGCGATGACAGCCTTGATGATGAGGGGCTCCTTCCTTATTTCTTTGGGAGCCATTTTTTCCTCCCAGAAGAAGATGGTTTTATCCCAGTTTATTTGGTTGGCCTTGGGAATGGGAATAGGGAAGGTTTCCTCCATCTTCTTCAAGGCAAAGATCTGGGCTTTGACGACGGTGATGGAGACTTGTTGGAGAGGGTCCCGCCTCTCGGTGATCATGTTGATGGTCTGGGTGTCCTCAGAGTATCGGTTCCCCCTATTAACTGCTCGAGAGCCTTCGACCTAGTCGTTCCCTCCCCTACCTCTTTTCTGACCTCATCTTCCTCTAGCGAGGAAGTTGTCGAGCATTCCTGTGGGGATTATTCTTTCGATGACATGGAAGATGTAGTAGCAGTCATTGATGTCATGCCCATAACATTGATGGAGGGTGCAGTAGTCGTTGGGGCGGTTTCCAAGCCTTTTTCCCTCAACTTTTAGAGGGTTCAGGTCCCCGGTAGCCAGTAAATGGTCACATACCTTCTGATAGGTAGTGTTGAGGAGAGTGCGGTCTTTCACAACTAAGACTTTGCGGGGAGAGAGAGGCGGGAGATTCGTATGAGAAGGAACGTGCGTCCAATCCCTTAGGGGTGCTGGATGAGGCTTATTTTTTCGGCAGTTGTTGTTACTGGTCTGGCCAGCGGTCGAAGGGGCTTGGGTGTTTTGTTGGAGAATGCCTTCTACTCCAATGTGCCAGTAGGAAATAGCAAGCATCTCCCCCATGTCATCGGGCTTGGAAGGCGGTCATAATTGTGTTGTCGGTGGGGTCTTTGCACTCATAGATTGCCTTTCAGAAGCGGTCTACATAATCTGTCATGCTATCTCCTTCCTTCTACGTGATGCCTATCAGATAGGACTTGGGTTTGAGAATTTGGCCGGAAGAGGCAAAGCGCTCAAGAAACCTTTCCCAGAACGTCATCCAAAAGGTAATGGAGCCGCTTGCAAACTTCCGGTACCAGGCTTGGGCCTGGCCGACGAGAGTTGAGGCAAATGAACGACAAAAAATTGTGTCGCGTTGGTTTGTTGGGCCATTGCCAGCTCAAAGGTGGTCACGTGGTCCACAACGACAGTCAACCTGTCGTATTTCATATCTCTCAACGAGATGCGAATCCGTGGATTTGGCGGAACGGCTCGCAGGGCAGGGCTGATTGGATTACTCGCCGAAAATGGGTATTGATCTGGCCGTTGGGCCCGATCAAGAGGCAAGCTGGTTGCGGATGAGCTGCACGTCTGCTTGCAGCTATTGTATCACCGGGCTTTCGTCCCGGACTTCTCGAACGGGGGGAAGCGGAGGAGGGGGAACTATTGTCTCCCGCATCGTGTTTGGGCAGACAGAACGTTCCCTAGTTCCACCTCCTCTCTTCACCCGTTGTGACTGGATTGTGGCGGTCTCGGTGTATGAGGCAATCCCTTGGCGGCTCGGCTCACTCGCTTGTGTGTTAGCCGCTTCAGACTCCCCATACCCTTCTTTTTTTTCTTGTCCCTCCGTCAGTAGGGCGATGGATTTTTCGGCCCCTATGCGTCCGTTCATCACGGAAGTTGACCGTTGGAACCTCCCGGGGCTCGAGAAATGAGCATACATTTCCTCTCCCTTGAAAGTTGGGGTGACTACCGTGCACTTGGTTATCACAGTGGTCAGAGGAGGCCCGGCGTGTTTAGTTCACACGGGGCAAAGATCTTTCCTTTCTTGGCACGTGCTTGGTGCGGGGCAAGGATCTCTCTCCCCTCGTCTATATGTCTTTCGTGGGCGATGGGCGGCTCCTGGGTAGCACGGGTTGTGGAGGTTGCTGGGGCATGAGCTCTTTGGGCTGCTAGAACCCTCATGAGGGTATCCATTTGGGCATTAAACGTGCCCATCATTATTTGGATACCCGTAAGGAGGAGGTTCTCGGTGGCAGTCGCTGGGATGTTCTAAGGAGCGGGAGGCGGGGGAGTTGGGCCTCCGGGCTCTTGAGCTTGAGTCTTCTGAGCTCGTGTTTCCTGGGTAGCATTGATATTTCCCTGGTGTTCTGGGATCCGTCCTGCCTCCCTCTGGACTTGCTCTCGGGTGGCATCAACTTGTCCCTTGGTTAGATTCGTACGGCTTCCCAGTCGATCATGAGCAGACTGGGTAGAATGCCCGATACAGGGGGTACGTTAGTCGCCTGGGGTGGGTCATTGGCAACATGGCTGGTGGTAGCTCTGGAGGTGTTATTCCTCTGTGGTGTCATGTTTTGGTTGCTTCGTTTTTCGGACAGGGTAAGTGAACGATGGCTTTCAAATCGTTCCCGACAATGGAACCAAAAAACTGGTGCGCCTAAATTTTACAAAAGCCTAAACGCACTAGTTGAGATGTTGCTTCGTCCAGATAATGATGATCGCATTCACAGTGTCAACTCCAAGGGCTTTACAAAGTCGTGAGTCCACAAACTTGATGAGTGAATGAGCTCGAAGTCTGCTTTTGGATCCAGATTTGAGGATAAGATTTGATGTTGTCGCTGCAAAACGAACACACCAAAGAACGATAAGACCCGGAGTAATTCGGGGACACCACCTCAGGCGTGAGAATAAGATCTCTTGCGGAAAATACTGAAGGAAGCTAAAGAGCTTTTAGAGAGAAAAGGTCTCGAGAAGATTATCTCAATTGAGCACCTAGAGTTCTTTTTGGATCAGGATCCGGATCCCCTCTCTTACCTGAGAGGGGTATTTATAGGCCTTACCAAATGGATACACGTATCGCCATCTGCAAGGTTGAACCTTAGGGACCACTTGAAGGGCC
>JAYMTK010003016.1:0-12875 GCA_036897405.1 Pelargonium myrrhifolium | reverse complement strand
GCGGTATGGGGCCGGATCTATACCACGGCGAACAAGCACGGCTGGAAACATCCGAACGGAGCAGCCATCGTCGTTGGAGCAGCCATCAGATCTTCACCGGATCTGCACCATCCGAACGGAGCATCCATCGTCGTCGACTAGAGCTCCGTCTAACGGAGCATCCATCGTCAGCGAAGTCCAGGACGCGGCTTGAAGCTTCCTGCCGTTCCTCTCTCGCCGGAGACCAGCCGTTTCCGCCGCCGGTCTCCGCATGACAACGGCAAAGCTTCATCGAGATCTTCCATCTCTGTTCTTTTTTCTTTCTTTTTTAATTTTATTATTTTATTTTATTTTTAAAGATAATATGTCCACATCAGAAAATGGCATGTGTGTATTGTTGCCACATCAGCAAGTTTTTTCCACCTTGACAGTGTGAAGTCCACGTATGCGAGACTTAACGGAAGAATTGACGGTAGGTATTAAATTGGGTTCAAAATTGAAGTATGAGTACTAGATTAGGTGAAAAATAAAAGTATGGGTAGCATCTCTGGTACAATAAAAGTCTGGGTACTAAATTGAATTTCGAGCCAAAGTTTGGTACCAAATTTGCCTTTATCCCTTTTAGAAAAGATGGCGAAGGAGTTTCATGAGAGGAAGTAATATTTAAAATGTAGGCTATATCTTTATTTAGGTCAGCAAACCAAACCAAAGCAATGGTGATATTGATATCAAGAGAGATCATAAAGTGGGGTTATAAGGGAATGGCTTAAATGTTGACACAGTAATCTGGGATGATAAAAAGCCATATCATATGTGGTATTGGTGCTGAGAGTGACTTCCCAGAGCAGATGCAATGTCCATATCCTTCCCACCATAGAATACAACACACACTAACAATAACTAACAAGACATGTAACAGAACAGTACCTGAGGCTGAAGATGGATGGATAGTGGGGACTCCAAAGCCATTTGAGAGGCTGTGAACAAAATCAAACTGCAATTTAACTTCTGGTACCAAAAGCAAAAGGAAGCTCCACACCTAACTGAAGCATCACAGCACACACAAACAATCTCTGACTCATGCGAAAGAAAATGCGGCCTCGAATCTTGCCACCATGTTGGACCACTTCTCTGTTAATGCCTAAATCTAAATCTTTATTAGCGGCTATAGCGGAAAGAGAAGAAAATCAACTTTTCCAGCCCAAGAAAGATTGCAGTTCCACTAATCCATGATATATAGCCAAACAGCTGTTGTCCATCATAATTGAAATACAAGGAATATTTTATCAGCAGTTACATATCTTGCCACTAAATAATGTCTCCAGAGAGAGCTCTGACTTCCTCACAAGTCAAATCTCACGTTCCATTTTCCATTCATATCGGCATTGAATGTCCAATTGTTTTCCCTGATCTGCATATACGGGACCTGAGATAACGATGTTTCAGAATGCAGCAAGTCAAACCAATCAAAATAGATCTTGATCCTCAAGTTGTTACATTGCAATTTTCTTAATTAAACCAAACAAAAAATACTGTGTGATATAGAAATCACTAGCAAAACAATTCAAAGAAATGCGGTAATATGGACAAGAATGCGAGTTTGCACACAAACACAGACATATCAAATGTAAAACCAGGAAAAATCAGGATATTTGACTAGTGGGCACTAAATAGGGAATATACCTTGTCAGACACTTCCATGCCAATTTTGAGCCTGACATCTTGGTCTTTCTGAAAATTTAATATGCAGCAAGTAAACTCAGCAGCTCCTCTTGACCTCCACTGTCATAGTATTAGAATTAAGAACATAGTAGGGGAATGGGGAAATAAAACATTAGAACAAACATTGAGGAACTATACTTCATCAGTATAAAAATGCAGCATGGTCAGGGCACAGAACTCGGTAAGAATTATTTAAGGAGAACTTCGAAACACTATTGCCTCCAGCAACTTAATTTCAAAGGAAAGGTAACAATATAATCATAAAAACCAGAGTGGCAGAATTATCAATTTTCCCTTGTCAATCACATCTATCAGAAAAATACCTCGTTAAATTCTTTGTCAACGTCACATCGCCCCTTGATATTAAAGCTCCACAAGCCATCAGTCGTCACAGGAAAGGCCTTTTTTCCTCGTACACTATACTGAAGCTTCCTACTTTTATCAAATTGCAATCCGACTCCAAGACTTGCAGATAACTATAGTAGTACACAGTTAAAAAGATAATAACATGATTAGTCACTGAAATGCTCCTAAGAACCAGTCCCAGTACAGCTGAATACATACATCTGGATAGAAGTGTCTAATCAATGCACTAACAAACACTGGCGCTCCAATTCTGGTATCGAGCTCCCCATGAACCTGACATACATAAAGAGGAGGCCAAACCTTTAAACCCAAGTTTGATCAGCACTCAGCTCCTATCAAGACCGCCTTAATAATCAATTTACAAAGCAGATAATTATTGATTAGAAACAAACCAAGCAAAATAGTTGAGCAGCCTAAATCCACTGACACTGGTAAAAAAAATTTCTTGTCAAAATTTAAAAGCATGAATAATTTGGAAGGCAACTATTTCTGTCTAGAAAGCATTCTTAATGCACCTTTTCTAGATGACCTAAAGAACATGAAACAGTCAGAACACTACTGATTTTGCACTTCCTTGTTTTCCACCTCCTGATAAATTGCCCCTTCACTCCAACATAAATACACACACATTCAACGAGAACACTCTTAAACATGAACCAACTTCAAATCCAGTTATTACAAAATACTAGAAGTTGATTAGGAAAAAAGAACACAGAAGTTGAGAACAATATAAGAACCAACCATCAATCCCAGTATACTTTCTTGCCTAGGAATCACATGAGAGATAAACTTGAATCTTATTAGATGCTTGCCGGAAATGCATTTCATAGTTAGTGACCATTTCCAGTGATGTATCATTTGGATACTACTAAGTACAACTTCAGAGTTGGAAATACAATTGAGGGTAGACTCAATCATACGCAATTTTGATGTGTGCCCCGTGAAATTGCCACAATACATGCACAAAAAGTTGCAATTCACGAGAAGACTTTTAATGATTGTTATATATGTTTCTGGATAAGTTCTAAATAAAAAGAAGAGCCATGACTCAATCTGAGGTACAGATGAAAAAGTTGAGCAAAAAATATAGAAGAGACTTCACTTTGAAAGTGGCTTTCCCGGAGTTTTACATGGTAAGATTATAAACCTCATTTTGTTTAGATTCATTATCACATCCAAGGCTGAAGAAGTACCTAAGCAAATCAAAACTTAGCTACCATCTTCACACACAATAACAATTTCACTGAGATTTCAAAATACCTTTAATACACCACAATTTTCTACCGTTACAGGCTTAGATTAAAAATTTTGTGGCAAATTATATTAGCAACTAGCAGCCAACAAACCAATATACAACTAAACTAGAGAGTTCATTAAAATTGTGAGCGCATTCGGTTCCAAATGAGAATTCCAGACTATTACAACATGTTGAGCATACATAATAACTTTCCATTAGTGTGGCACTATTTTCTCGGGAACCAAACACAGTAAAAAAACATAAAGATAAATAAAAATGGGGAGAAAAGTTGACCTGTAGGCGAGTGTTGGAATCAATGCGAATCTTCTCCTTGGCATGGAGCCTGAGAGGTTTCACATCACCACCTAACCTATGTGATTTCGAATCATTCGTCGGCCATAGAGATTTTGAATCACCACCCAATCTCAGTGAGGTCTCCATTTTTTTGTATGTAAAAGTGTAGCGGACGATTAAGAAGTGAAAACCCTAGCGGAAACCGGAAGCTATAAACCCTGTCTGGCTTGCGTTGCGTTGTTGTAGAAGTTGAACATAGTCAGTCAAGTGAGGTCTCTTCTCTTCAAGTCTTCTTCCTCTGCTCTTCTTCGCACTTCGTTATCTACAATGTCACATGTACTTGGATCTCAGTGGGCTCAACAGTTGGGCTTCAAATGAAGCCCATTTCTAACATATGAACTTTCTACGATTTGCACGTAACTATACTATTTTTTTTTTCAATAAATAAGAGATGAGTATATATTAAGTACCAAATCCAATAATAGAGAAGCGGACGTTTTTGCAGCGTTAGGGTTTATGGAAGTATAGGGTAGTCAAGGGTTTCTTGGGTAGTAGCTAGGGTTTCGGCGTTCTCCGTCTCTGGTAGTCTTCTTCTGGTGTCGGTTGTAGTGTGTCTACAAGAGGAAGGTGAAGGTGAGAGAGTAGGCTTCTGGAGAGGTAGGTTCGGTTGGCAACAGGTTTTGAAGAGTAGTTGCTAGGGTTCTGGCTGTTTGGGGTTTCGGTTCCGGCATTGGTGCACTGGGTGGTGGTCGAGCATATTGAGGGAGGGAAGGCTTGGGACTGGTGGCATACGGTTGGGGGTTGTGGTAGGCTTCTCGGTAGAGTTTCGGTTTTGTGGGGTTTTCGGTATAAGAGAGTAAAAGGATTAGGGTAAAAGGTTTGTGTGTTATTTTAGTGTCGTCGTTGGAGGAGTGCGGTGCTGCTGTCGACGATCGGAGTTGCTGCAGGGGTGTCTGGTGTGCTAGTGTCGCGGATTTGAAAGGGATCGGGGTTGGAGGGCTGTAAGGGAGTGCGGTGATGTCTGTTAAAGCTGAGAGTCCCACCATTGATCTGTCATCGCCGATGTTATTCTACTCCGTTGATATGTTCCGCTGTTGATTTTGACGAAAAGATTGGGCTTGAATCGTAAAAGTATTTCTTTTGGGTGGAATTCGACTCCGATCGGGCGTGTCTTGATAGAGTTTCGTTAATACAGAGGGGCAGAGCAAGGATGGACACCCGCACTAGAATTGTTAAGGGGGATTGTTGTGTGATCAATGACAATCCAGGAGGCTCTTTCATGGCTCAAGAACTTGGGGGCATGGGGAGTAGCCATAACGGTTTCCAAGTGGGGAATAGAGACTATTTTGGTCTCTGCTTTGGTCTCCGTTGATCTGTTCCAAGAGGTGTCATGCATAGCCATTCATCCAGAGAAGGATGTTTAGTTAGTATGAGCCGGGATTTTTAGGGGGAGGCGTAGTTCGTCCAGCAACACGTGTCTGTGGTGACAATACTAGTGTTGGCTTTATCAAGACCTGGGGTAGATAGAATTTATTGTATTTAAATTCGATATTGTACCCAAGTTGTTCCTTCATTAATGAAGTGGTTCCTAGTGCACCTTTTTTTTCAAAAAAAAAGAATCCAATAATAGACATAAGTATACAGGACATTCATGTTTGTTCCAATAATATCTAGAGGCTTTGCTGAGTATTCCTAGCAATAGATGAATATGTGTATTATTAGAATTTCAGTTTTCTCTTACTTGTGCAAGTTCTCCTACTTCTTAGGAGTTTTTGTAAGTTGTATGGCAATATGGAGTCTTGGTATTTGGGTTTCTAGGGTTTGGGTGTGTTAGTGGGCATGGGTTGTGGGTTTAAAGGGAAAGGGGAGCGGTTGCTTGCGTACTGCACTGAAGGGGCTATCGGTTTTTAGCTTAGGGCTTGCGACAAGGATTCTTATTTCACTGATTTCGTTGTTGGCGGGTGTGGGTTTGCGATAGGGCTCTTTGTTTCACTAGTGTCGTTGCCGGCAAGGGTGAGGAGCGGTCCGATCGTCAAAAAGGTAGTGCGACAGTGCAAAGGTGGTGGGCGATGGCTATATTGTGGGTGATAGTTACAGGGTACAATGGTGTGAACGCCATGGATGAGAGGTTGGAATGTCGTATGAGGGAACTCCGGGTCAGTGGGGAAGAGGAAGTTAGTATGGATCTCAGATCTATTTCGACTCCAATTCGGCGTGAGAGAGCGACAATTTGGGTAATTGTGGGTCGCTTTTGACTGAGGCTTCAATCCACTTCGCCTATATGCAGGATACCCTATCTACAGTCTGGAGGTCGACTTTCGATTTCTCAGCCTCAGAAGTGGTCGACTCGGGTGGTGCGAGGGGAGAGTCAGCACATTTCCTGTTTGAGTTCCACAACGAGAAGGATGCAAAGAAGGTTATCAATGATGGTCCTTAGTTGTTCAATGACCATGCATTGGTAGGAAAGTTGCTAGAAAATTGTGGACCTTTGACATCTCATCTTTTGGGTTCAAGTTTGTCGTCTTCCTGTAGGTTGTCGAACGAAAGATGCATGTCGAGTAATCAACAATACCATTGGGTTTTTCGCTGACTTAACTTTAAGGGAGGGTGGAAATTCTATGTCCGCATCTGATTTCTGGTAGATGTGCGCAAGCTACTATGGCGATTCAAAATCCATCCAGTTTGCGGTTCAATATATGTATATGTGTGTGTGCGCGCTCGCATGTGTGTTTAATATGTTAGATAAAGTACACCGTGAATTAGATTTAAAGTACGTTTCTGAGTGTCTCTTTCCTCACACATGAATCACGTGCTTAATTGTTTTTGTATATTTTTTAAATTTGACCTTATACTAAACTGAACAACAACGATGAATTATGACATATAAAATCTTCGATAGGTAAGTAGTTATGCATATCAATGTTTTATGTCATAATAGATACTTCTTTCGTACCAAAATAGGTGTTTTCCTTTATATTTTGAGAAAAAATTAAGAAGTTAGTATAATATATTTACTCTTGTATTCTTATATTCATGTGCTAAGGGATACTAACTAACTTGTTATAAGAATACTATTGACAATTCATGCATATCTAATTATTTACTAAAATAAGAAATCGGATACTCATTTAAGGACAAAAATTCAAGATAAATAAGACACTCATATTGAGACGGATGAAGAGGAATGTTTGAGAAAGAAGAAAGAGTTTCAAAATTATTTTTTTTTCCTTTTCTATTTTAGAGTGGTCGAGGGTATTTTGGTCATTTCCGCTGCTAACGGACGGATTCACGGACATAAAGATTTTTTGCTACTTTAGGGGTGCGAAAAATTCCAGACCAAAGTTCAAGGGTGCAAAATAAAAAAAGCCGATAATTCGGAAATGCTTACTGTAATTACCCCTAAAAATAATAGTCCAAACGTTGGGTAAGACATCATTATAAAGAGGAGTTATAGTGTCGTTTATTTTATGTTCGAAGATAGTGAAACAGTATGTGTAATTATATGCAAATCGTGAAAAGCTCAATGTATTTTCTTGCAACTAACTCTTTATTATACGCATGTTCCTAGTCCATCACATTCTATCATCTCACTGTATTATTATCATATTAACATCTGGAAATAACAAGTCATTCCACATTGTCAAATACAAGACTACACAAAATCTTAGAACTTTCAAAGTAAACTAACAATAATTGGCCAAAAATCACTGTCCACAACCTAATGTAGAGCCAAATGCAGTCATCAGAATATTTACTGCGACTACAACACAATTCTGGACCCCAAGCATCACCAGGTAAAGCTCTATTATATCTCAGCAATGAAGTCAAGAAGATCATCAATCTCCTGCCTCAAAACACTAATTTTCTGCTGAACTGAAGCAACCCGATTCTCAATTTGCCTCCCACGCGACTTCTTCTCGTAAGCATCCACTACTGTCGAGTGCTTTGCCATTAGTTTCTCTTGCAGCTCTCTCTCCTTGGTTACTAGCTCCTCCACCTGGTTGCAACCAATATCATTTAGATACAAAATCTGATTATTAGAATACGACATGTAACAGATCAATTACGACTAAATTAACAGCAATCGAACCTTGGGTAATATCTGAGTGGCCATAGGAGAAGTTTGCAGGAAAGCGATCAAGGGCTTTAGCTCCTTGGAAAGCTCTTTCAACACACTGTCAGCTGCTTTACGAGCTGCTTTACATGCTTGGACATCCCCCGTCCTAGAAAGATCGCGCAAGGATGTTTCAAGCTTGTCGTGTACACTTAAGCAGGTGTTAATGACATTCTGGACCTGCTGAATTGTTGCTTGCATCTGAAATCATATATGCAAATCAATATTCTCAGTTGATCAAATATTCTATGAATCAAAGTAATAAAAATTTGATTTGACGGAATATACTACTTACTTCTTCCCACTGCTGTTTTGCCAAATAAGCGGGAGATGATTTGGATATGGACATGTCAGCATGCATATATACAATGCAAGTAACAAAAAGGAAGAAAAATCCCAAAATCAACATCAATGGCTCCCTAATCATTGAGAAGCTGCTGAACTTGTAATAGACCTGCAAATATAAGCCAAAAGTAATGTAACAGGAGGCCATCATTGAATGCCACTATAGAAAGGAGTGCAACGGGAAAATAAAGAGCAGAGACAATGGAAAGAAAAAAAAATCGTCAGTCAAGCATTTCCTGATTCTTCCATTAAAAGCCTAACTTCTCTTTACGTCTAATTTAGGACATATTCCTTAATTCTCAAGGCCATAGGAAATCATGAAATTTGCCATTTGGAATCTTAGGTCAATCGAAACAGCTTTTCACTGTTATTGGCAGGCAGGGTCAACATTAGCAGCTTACATGTAAATATGCACAGGACTAGATTGACAAAATTATAGTATGAAACGGTTATAAATTTATAATTATTTCATTCTACTATGAGCATTTTGTTTGTTGTTTTAGCATATACTAAAAAGAAATACTCACATAATAGTTTGCATATATAAAAGATACTAGACTAAAAATAGAAAATGAGGCGACAGGAAATACCTGGAAATACTGATTGTGCTCTGACACAACATTGGTCTTCTCTAGCACAATTACTGGTCTACCAGCAAGATCCAAGTGAGATAGTTTCGTCTGCATCAAATCATTTAAAGCATGGTAAATTAGAAAAGAAAAACCTGCAGACTGATAGGAGAGGTGAAAAGCAAACACAAGTTTACATAAAAGTAGACCAGAATAAAGATAGTTCAATGAGAAATGATCAAAAAATGACAAACATAACTAGAAGTTGGTCCTTAAGTACCTCTTCCCATTGTTTTACAGGAAACGGAGTAGACACAGAAATGTCTCCAGAGCCCTCGGGCAAAACAACCTGTAGTCCACAAGTACCAGGTCAACAATACAGGAAAAAAAAAAAATGTAAATAACTTAAATTCGTACCATTAGCACTTGTGTGAGAACACAATCTAAACTAAGGAACTAATGGATAGCGGCTTATGTTACCGCCTAAACATGAAATGTCAAGTCAATTATGAATATAAGAAAAATATAAATGAATTAAGATGAAAATCTAAAATATTATAAACAATAAAGATCGTAGGTTCTTTTACAAAAGAAATACATTATATTGAACAAATAATATAAGAAAGGTAAGTTAAAACAAGAACAAAAAACAACAAAAAGGAAACTGTCAGGAAGCCGAAGAAACCAAGAGAACAAAATTCAGCAACAGCTCAAAGGAGAAGTCTTCCAAGAAGAAAAGTCAGATGTGAGATAAATAGTGGAGAGAATGGAGAAAGAGTGACCCTGAATCTACAAAACATCCTCGACATAAGAGCACTTATTGATAAACACTAGCTCATTTATTGAAAGCCAAATGGACCAGAGGCAGATAAAGCAAGAGAGGGACCAAGCTTTCCTGACAGATTTAGGAACCCCGAACCCTTCAGCCCATCCAGTGCAAAATAAGCACATGACAAAAAAGAGCTTCCTACAAAAAAATGACAATCTCATTCCCTACTTTCCCCATGCCCTGGCTGTTACTATCTCCAAGCTTTTACAAAATATGAGCAAAAAAGGAATTTTTTATTTATTAATATCTGCTATCAAAGATCATTAACATGTTACTTACCTTCATAATAAGAGTGTCAATGACCACCTCATCTATAGAGCAACCAAATGTAAAGTTAAGGAATCGCTTTCCCGCTGACTCAAATAGAAAGTCCTCAAGTGGCAAGCCATATCCAATGGTAAATGCAGTTCTCCAACCACCAAACAGTGGATACCTAGGTTCAATTACCAGTTCTGTCTGCAATTGGAGAAGTTGGTGAAAATTGTAAAAAGCAATTAAAATATATTCTTCACATTAATAAAATGGTTCACCTTTTTAGAATCACCCCGTAGCTGTGATGTTGAAATATTTCCAATATCATCCCTATAGTAGACAGAATGAGCTCTTGGTGGCAGTTCTGCAACTAGGTGGTCAAAGGCTGATGCACCTCTTAAGTTGGGTAGGGCCTGATAATCAAGCCTGCATCATAACAGAAATAAACCAGAATCAAGTACTCAACAAGTACAATAATCAATAAAATTCTAGGAACATAGAGACAAGTATTGGTTGACCTGGAAAAACCCCCCTTGCTTCGGGCTCCTGCATGGACAAGCTTGTAATGCTCTGTGACCTGCACGTTGCCCCAGTGGGAAATTTCTATCTCCCGCACCAGCTCTTCAGCAACAGCAAAGGGATGATTGCTTTCAAAATGAACAACTATGGGTGAGTATGAGAATGGAGGAAGATTCTCATAAGGACCATATTTGATTTCTGAACCTTGAACCTTGGAGTTTTCTAGTCTTGAATATGACTCAATCCTTCCGTCAGGCAATTTAATAATGTGTGACTGGACCTCAACTAAATAAGGAGTCAGAAAATATGCACTATCCTGGAAAACTAACAGTTGAATATCAGCCTGAGTGATTTCCTTGGGAAATGGTTGCAATGAATGGGTAAATACAGACAAAACACCTAAAGTCAGGCTTTCCCCTGCACCCAATCCCTTAGGTAAAGATACTAAATAAAATGCCAAATCTGGAGGCATCCCTATAGGATGGACAACTTCAACAGGAAGACTACCAGTCCATACTTTTGCCTTCCCCTTCCCTTCAATGGGAGTTGCCAGCAAATATGCCAAGTTTTTCGCCTGATAATCTGGAAATGCCAAAAAAATCTCTTTCACTCGATTAGTTCCTGAATTCTCCACCTACAAACCAGGCCATCAAAGCCAGAGGCCCAAAAGTTGAAAAAGAGTTTAGATATATAAGATTTAATTCATATGCAAAGATTAGAGTATCAGAATTCATAGGAGCCGTTCCACTTAATTATAACATGATCATAGGTAGCTCAGATTGTTTAATTTTACATGATGAAATAGAGGCATTAAACCAGCACCTTTAAAGTTGATGTGATTCGTACAACTTGTGATTTTAAATCAATCTGCAATAAAGGATCATATAATCAGCAATGATGGCAAGATTCTCAATTATGAACACTAACAGATAGCCAACGAGGCCACTGAAATTTTAAATCCACTTTCGTACAAACGTCCTAGGAAGAATACTTTAGCATTTAAAAAAGAAATAAATAGCAAGTAATGGTCCTAGAGAAGTATTCTTGCTCGAGTATAAGGCCATGTACATCTTATAGAAATCATTTGAAGGATAATGCAAAAGTTTTCTCTTTCGACGCCCTCGGTTTATGCAGTTGGGGCCATCTTTGCAAGTGAACCCATTATGGTAGCGTTTAGATTAAGAATTTTAGTTAGAGAATGGGATAGGATTCCTAGTGTTTGGATTAGAAAACCTTCATTTCCATTCCCGTTCCCTTAACAACTTGATTCCCACCTAAGATGAATGTAATGAGATTCCCATTCTCATTTCTTCATGATTATGATTTTAATTTTTCAAAATAATGCATATTTACATGCAAAATATCTATATAAAAAATCACAAAAGCTTGAATGTCAAATTGAAGTAAAAAATGTGTTACTTTTTGTAAGTTGTCAAAATGAATATTACAAATTCCATTTCACACGCTAAAAAGAGCACATATTGAAAATGTTAGCATTTTCGGGCAACGTTACGTCAATCTGACAACATTTCTTGCATAATTATTTAAATATTTTTAAGAGTGCAAAAAATTTGATCAATTTCATTTCCAACTTTTTTAGTTTACTTTTATTAACCAAACAACAAAAAATGGAATGAGAACAATTCTCATTCCTACACTATTAAGTGAACCAAACAATGCTGCCTAGGAATGGAAATGGTAATGGCAATGGGTTTCATTCCCATAAAAAATTTACCTGAGTGAGTGTATTGTTCACTGATCCCACTCAATTTCTACTTATCATTTCTCAGGAAATACACAAACACTGTCCAATAACTGCGCCGCCTAGAAACTCAATCCCATTGGCATAAACAAAAAAGATCTCCAAAGTGCACAAAAAAATTGAAGCTCAAAATTACTTGGAGGTGTGAGTAAATCAATTAGACTGTCAAAACCTCGTAATAGCAGCAACAATGAAATTGAATGTGAAAAATGTCACGCAGATTTGAGAAGAAACTTACGCGACGATCAACCTTGGAGAAGATGAGATCAGAGAGTGCAGGTGAGAAGAGAAGAGCAATTGTGAAGAGAAACAGATCGAGTCTAAACTTCATTTTCACCAAGGAAAATCGTCAGTGCAGTTGATTATCAATTTTTCATGCAATGCAGATACATATATACATACATACAGCTCCAGTGAGTCTCCAGAGGTAGCTCCCTCAAGTTCGCCATATCAAAACTGACTCTATGGAATGGCATGGGCTCTAAGATTTGGGCCCAGGTGGGTTGGGCTTTACAATAATGAAGTTGAAAGATATTGATTGAGACTGATTCAACCTGTGGTAATTGATACTGTCCATTACTTATATGTATTAGTTTTTGGCCCCAACCATGCTCGGGTCTTAAAAAAAAATATCTTGTTTCCAATGACCGGATATTTAACTGAACAAAATATTAATCACATATTGTTTTGATGACTATTAAATTCCTATGCAACTTACCATCGATCTTCGTTAATGTTGGTTTAATATCAAATTTTATTATTTATATTTCACACTACTTTCATTTTACTTCAACTAATTTTCTTATTTAAACATAATCAATTTTATAAGAAATGTATAATATTAAAACTTTAGTATAATATTATAGTATATTGTATTTTATTTTAAA
>JAYMTK010003015.1:0-12879 GCA_036897405.1 Pelargonium myrrhifolium | reverse complement strand
CTCTGTTTGGTAATTGTGAGGACTTAAGTTATGTTTGGCGATGAGGATAACTTAGCCTCATTAAGTATATGCTCCCTAAGTATGTTGGCTGAGCTTCTAAGCAATTTATGTGTAATACATCTAATATTTCACTAAATACTAACACAAAATATATAAATAAATAAAATAACATAATAAACTACTAATATCTTATACTAACTATGTAAAAGATACTCATGAATTAGCCACAAATAATCAAAATGGGTGAGACTTAGTGAAATTTGGGCATTACAGTTTTAGTCAAGCCATTATTGATGCTGGTCTCCAGGACCTAGGTGCTAAGGGTGGACAGTTCACATGGCGAAAAGGCCCGATCGATAACCCAAAAATTCAGGAACGTTTGGATCGTGAGGACGGCTTCTTGGATTGATATGTGTTGTGGATGGGAGGTAACAAATTTGCCTTTTACTCCTTCGGGTCATAGGTCAATTCTTATTGCGAATTCAATTATACGCGTCCTAGTACAAAGACACTTTCGGTTCGATCGAATTGACATGGAATTTAGACTCAGAGCAAAAGTGTGATCCGACAAGTTTGGGACATGAGCGAGTTTGGTGGCATCGTGAGTAAAATTCATAAATGTAGTGAAGAATTGCTCCAATGGAACAAAGGTGACCGGAAAACAGTGGAGAGGGGGGTCTGACTGATGCGGGACAAATTAAAAAGAGCATACATACAGGAATGGGGGGAAGCGAAAACGAGGAAGGCATATTTGGAGGCATTAAAAAGCAAGAATTATTTTGGCATCAGAGGTCGAAAGTAACATGGCTTAAAGATGGTGACATGAACACTAGTTTCTTCCACCAATCGGCCTCAACACCAAAGCGGAACAATACCATATCCCAACTACTGCTCTAGGCCCGTAAAGTCTGTATAGGTGAGGTCATTTTGCGAGTATGGCATTATTGGGTGGCTGTAATCTGGTACATGTATGTCACTTATTTTCGCCTATTGTGTCTGAGCAACATAATAATTGGCTTACACGTGATTCCAAGAAAGAGGAGGTTAAATCGGCTCTTTGGGACATGTGTCCGTCTAAGGCATCGGTTCCAAATGGTATGTGCCCGGGTTTCTAGCAAAAACATTGGGATGTGGTGGGTGAAGAAGTAACAAAGTTATGCCTGGATGCTCTTAAAAATTCAATGTTCCTGAATAAATTCAATGATACTTGCATCGTTTTAATTCCCAAGGTGTCTCAGCCGAAAGTGGTTACAGAATTTTGCCCAATTGTGCTTTGTAACGTTATTTACAAGGTTTTTTCAAAAATGTTGGCAAATCGACTTTAAAAGGTTATTGGGGACTTTATATCTGAAAATCAAAGTGTTTTTATAACAAGGCGCTTAATCACTGACAACATTTGTATTGCCAATGAAGTAATTCATTAGATTGAAAGAGAGAAAAACAGCAAGACATGGATGGATGAGTCTAAAGCTTGATATGCCTAAAGCGTATGACCGAATTGAATGAGACTATTTAGAGTTATTGATGAAGCGTATGGGCTTTCAAGATAAATGGATTCAGTGGATTTTGCTCTGTTTTCGATCACTCAGGTGTAGAGTGGATCTGAATGGTGCGCTTCTAGACAAATTTAGTCCGACTCGTGGTATCAAACAAAGGGACCCATTATCACCCTACCTTTTTGTTCTTTGTGAGGAAGAGCTATCAAGATTAATTATGAAAAAAGAGAGAACCGTTTGGTAGGTTTCCAAATAGGGCGTAATTGCCCTCGGGTCAACCATTTATTTTTCGCGGACGATTCTATGATATTTTGTAGAGCAAAGAGGAAGGATGTCAATGCACTAAAGGAAGTGTTCAGGCATTATGAAGCGGCATCGGGTCAATCCATCAACTTTGGGAAATCATCAACCATATGTAGTCCTTCGATCAGAGGAGAAGTGCGGGCAGCAATTTGCGTCGATATGGGTATAGCCGAGACTAACAATTTTGGGACCTACTTGGGTGTCTCAATTGGTATTGGTCGATGTAAACAAGCATTTTTGTGGGTTTTGGATGCTGCAATGGCTCGTATAGGAGGTTGGAACAAGAAGCTTTTGTTGAATGCAGGTAAAGAAGTGTTATTGAAGTCAGTTGCTCAAACCCTGCCCACTTATATAATGAGTGTTTATTTGTTGTCGACGGGTATCATGGACTCACTTGAGAAATTGTGGAACGCTTATTGGTGTTGTTCGTCTTCGTATTCAGGTAAGAAAATTCATTTGAGGTTCTGGGAAAGAATGTGCTTGAGTAAAGCTATTGGGGGTATGTGCTTCAAAAGTGTCAGGGAATTTAATATAGCGTTGCTTGGAAACAAGGTTGGCGTTTGATGAATCAACCGAATTGCCTCTTCAACTGTCTCTTTCGGGGTAAATATTACAATAATTCCTCATTCCTAGAAGCTAGGATGGGTACAAACCCAAGTTACATTTCGAGATCTATTATGTCGGCTCAAGATTTACTGATTTTGGGATGTAGATGGAGAGTTGGGAATGGGAGAAATATTGGAATTTATAAAGATAGATGGTTGGATGAAATGCCGGGATAGAAGTCAAGCCAAGAGTATTGAACCCGAATTCGAAAGTATATGAATTTATAATAGGAGGTAGAGGGGAATAGAATGAGGCTCGTATGGCGACGACCATGATCCCGAAAGAAATCAGTGACATGATTATTTACATTCCACTTCCAATTATTGATGTGGAGGATGACTTTCAGTGGTCTCTAGAGGACTTTGGCGAGTACTCAGTTAAGAGTGCATATAGGGTTCTAAGAAGGGAGATGGATAATAGCCAAGAGGAGGAATGATGGAAGTC
Organism: Pelargonium myrrhifolium; assembly: GCA_036897405.1. Lineage (NCBI taxonomy): Eukaryota > Viridiplantae > Streptophyta > Magnoliopsida > Geraniales > Geraniaceae > Pelargonium > Pelargonium myrrhifolium. The sequence continues at coordinate 10,030 of JAYMTK010003015.1, read as the reverse complement.
ATTATGAGGTACAGAGGTTCAACCAAAAGTACAAATTTTCTAGCGGAGATTGATTTTAAATTATATTCTGGTTTCTACTAGATTGAGGGACAAAGATGTTGACGTCTATCCTCAATGCTCGGTTTACCGATCAATTATGGAAAGTAGCACGAGGAGCGGATGGGTGGAGACGAGAAGTATGGATGTGAGGGGTGGTATTGTGGTGGTAACAGTGGTGATTGGAACCAGAACCCATGTGGGTCGCGTTGGGTCAAGCCGGGTGAAGGGCTAATTAAAATTAATGCTGATGTTGGCTACTTTGGGATTGGGACGGGTTGCGGTGTTGGATGGATAGCCCGTAACAATAACAAGGTGTGGATGGGCGAGGGATGGAGACGTTGGGAAGGCCATAACAGACCAGTAGCGATGGTTGAGGCAATGGCACTTCGGGAAGCTATTTTATGGGCATTCAAAAAAGGATGGTGCAAGGTAGTTTTTGAAAGCAACACTCTAAAGGTCATTGAGGACCTCAAAAGTAAAAGAGAAATGTGCTCCGAATATGGTTTAATGATTAGAGACTGCTTGCATCTTAGCAAGAATCTATCGAGTGTTGAGTTTCAATTTGTTAAACATTCTACTAATCAGGTAGCTTATACTATAACTCGTAGTACTGAATTTAAAGCCAATAGAGGCTCATGGGCTTGTAACGAATACCAGGATTTCTTGTACTAGTCATTCAGGCTGACCTGATTTAATGAAAATTACAATATTCTTTCTCAAAAAAAAAAAAAACAAAAGTGTAATTATGTGGTTTTAGACATCTCTCCTTAGTTTTTCTTTCAACATTCAAAACTCTAGAATTAAAGCAGAGTTAGGAGCTTATTGAAAGCACTTTAGTTGTAATCTGAGCCTCCAAGACAAGATAACCTATGGCCAAAGCATAAACAATAATACCCAACAGAATACAAAAAACAATATACTTTACAAAGCTTAATACAAACCGTAAAATACATTTAGTAACTCAGTAGTCTACAGAGGTTATAGCAGCAAGAAAACAGAGAGGAAGTGACTTAGTTTACATAGCGGTTAACAACAGTACATACCACATACTACTTACTAGGTAACAAGCTCTTCGTCTGAGTCGTTTTCTTCAGCCCATTCATATTCCTCTACATCCACTACATGACCACGCAACAAATTCAGTATCTGCTCCAAGTCTCTGACACGCCTCTCCAAATACACACTAGAGACTGCATTTGGGTCGTCGTCCGATAATCTTGGCTGGGCAGGCGGTTGGGCGTGTGGGAGATATTTCAACAAGAACTTTCCAGAGGGGTCGAGGATGTCCACGTCAAATACAGGAGAAAGAGACCGCCCGACAACTTGAACATGGGATACGCTGCAACATACATTAAAGGTAACAGCTATAGCAATAAATCCCATATCCAACTTCATTTGCACTCTATTTATAAACTCGCTCCATCCTCATCCTTCGATCATAAAATGAGGGTCCACTTTTCCAGTTTTGTAGAAATTGAAGATAAGTTGGTGTTTCATTCTTTTCAGTGCTTTTGTTGTAACAAATCCAAGGGGTTCTAGCCAACTTATATTTATTAGGGATATTATGGAAAATCCATCCATAAAGTCAAAGAATTCTAGAAGTTGCAGTCGCCCATTATTCAGTACAAGTCTTATTCATTATTAATAAAGAGGTAATAACTCTTACCTTAACATTGTAGGGTAGGATATTTTATATACTCTTTAGGAAAAAAAAAAAAAAAAAAAAAGCAACGGGAATTATTCACTTGCAGTATTTTAGGATTCCTTTTTAAGAGGAATGTGCATTACTACTTAAAAGAAGCAAGGAAATGCAGTATTTTAGGATTCCTTTTTAAGAGGAATGTGCATTACTACTTAAAAGAAGCAAGGAAAAGACTTTCCTTTCTACTAAGCAAACGATGGATTGCTGACAGAACAGAACTTGTGCCTTCTACGCTAGTGGAATAGAGCAGACACCCGAACCCTAAGTAGCATAAGATAAATCTTCTTCCCTTAACCATAGAGGAAAGTGGACACTCATTTTAAAGCAAAGGGAGTACGTAATTTCAAGGTTTGTTGCTGTGATTATCTAAACAATGATAGATGAAAATTAGATGCACTGAACATTTAAGCTGTAGAAAGAATGCGTGTGAGAAAAACTTTCAGATTTCAGGTTCTACTGATAAAGAGCACATGCACACACATAGAGAAACTGGCCTAATATAGCTAGCTTGATGGAGCTCATACTAAGAAAAAATTACAATTTTGAGGGCCCATCTCCAAAGAAAGAAAGAAAGTCAATAACGAAAACAAAAGAAGACCAGGAAATCATGCCTTAGATAAAATAGAACACTCACAACCTCACTGATATTAACCTGTACAAAATATTTATATACCTCAATACAGAGAGAAAACAAACATATGCACACATAAGCTGTGTTGTGACCAAATCATATGCAATTGCCAAGAACTGATCATGAACCAAAAGCAACTAAATTTTGGAAGCAATAGAGAAATATGAGAAAAATAGTAAAAGAAAAGATCATGTAGTTTATTTCAGCAAGTAATGCCAACCTATAGTCAAATTTTCATCTCAAATCAAATACTGTATATTTAAAAACAAGCATGAAATCTCACTAGCCAGAATAAGTTTAAGAGACTAACCATATATAAAATAACCCATCCATTTCTTGTCTCTGAACTCTGCCCAGCAGCTCAATCTGCAAAAATCCACCTATGCAAAGAACAGGTTGTGGAAGCTTGAATTTCTGTAAGCGGTTTTCCTGTTCAGACGAATCAAACAAGCAAATCAACAAATGAGAAATATCCCCTCTATACGGAGACCCTATTCACAACTATCTACCAAAAGATGTAAGATCATAAATTGCAAAATATTGTACCAATTAATTACTATATTTTATTGAACTGCAGATCAAGTAGAAGTAGCCAACACAGTTCCAAGGAGGACTTCTTAGACTAATATATATCACACACTAATTTCATTTTTAAAAGCGGTTCCACGGATGCTAGGCCCCTTTTAGAAAGATAACCTCACCAACTCCAACAGTTTCAGTTGAAGATTTAACTAAACTTCTCGAAGTTTTTTCAGCTAAATGGCAGGCTTCTAAATTTGCTTCTGCAGACTATTTATCGAAAATTTTAACTTAAAAGTTGGAATTTCTAGTGATCTGCAAAACAGATGCATATGTGTCTATCATGTCTTAATACCTGTCCAGATCCCACAATCATTCTCTTAAACTTGAAAATAAACAGCTTCTTCTTATATGATGCAAGCTAAGTGGAGCCTCCTGATTTTCAAATATTTTTTTATTACAATTCTTCAGACATTTCCTTTTTCATCAAACTTATCTCCGCAAATTTATTAGAACTGTCTACACCTTCGTATGCATATATATATATATATATATATATATGAACGTTTGCTTAATAATTAACACTTGGGTGTTTCAGAGATACAACCATGAACACATAAAACAACTGCTAAAACAAATAAATCAATATGGACAGGGTTCCTTGTGATACATGATCTTTACCATAAAACATGCTAGCAAAGAAATAAATTGGCACACTTTGTCCTCTCCAAAATCTTGGATACTGCCACATATCTAAGATATGAAATTGTAATCACTCTATCCTGTGACAAATCACATCTTTAAGTTTGTGATACCCAAGAACAAATGCTTGATATAACACTATAATTTCTTAGTTCCATCCAAATCTCTTACAGACAGAGCCAAACTAAGTAACTCACAATACCCACAATGCTTAGAAAGATAAGATGAGAGAGGAAAAAAAAAAAGATAATATGGGGTCTAAAATGTGGAACGATCGAGGTAGACTTCTTCGGGACGTTAATTCGGAACGTAAAACATTTACCCGGATCGTGGAACATCCTTTTCAAATATATATGATAGTATTTCTTAAAAAATATAAATTAATAAAAACATATTCAATAAATTTTAATTATATTTATGCACTAGCTCTAGGTTTTTGGAAAATAACATGTGGACCATTATTAGTATCAGCTTTTGTTATTTCCAATTACAGTTTAAAATAGTATTATTCGTTGAATGGATCTTATAGCAACTGGAACATCAAGTTTCACGTTTTGGAATGTCCGTTCCGAATCGTGAATCACTACAAAACTACAGTTTCTTGCAACTATACTCAGTACTAGACTGAAACAGCAGAAACTCTTATGATAATCAATAATAAATGGGTTGATACAAGACTATATCTTTTCTTTGTTCCATCCTAAGTTCCTTATAATATATAGAACCAAATTAATTTTCTTGCCTATTCACATTAATTAAACAGAAAAATAGATGCATTTCAAGCCCTGAAACTTGCCTGAGACATCGGAAACTCTTGTGAGGTGTAAGTCCATATAAACTTGTCATCGGCCGGATCCTGGCATGGCATATTCATTTCACCACTCCCCATATCCAATGGGAATTTTGGATGACCCACTCGAAAGCGCACAGATTTAGCAGAGTATATGGGTAAACCCAACTGAAAGTAGGCTGAAAAGATAAACCTAAAAATTAATAAAATCACAATACAAAGGTTCAAAACTGCTTAACTCGTGGGATTATCATAAATAACCTTGGAAGGGTTGTATGTTGATTTCCGTGATAACGCATAAACTGGAGACCAATTTATACACAAGCGTCTCAGGGACTGCAGGATTACTTTGTCCCTTGCTTGACCAGTAAGAAGCTCTATGGGCGATTCTGTCTCTTCGTTCTAGAGTATTATGGACACTTTCTTCTGGGTAATTATCAGTGCTGGAAGCACTAATTGCCTCATATAAGCACTCACCAACAGGAAATGATGTACAAGCACGAGCAAAGGAAACATGGATCCTGTGATCTGTCTCCAAAGCTTCCCATTCCAAAGAAGTGCTGGTTCCAACTTCCATACATTTCTTCAAGGCGTTGCTCAATTCCACAACACGAGAAATACTAGATAGTTGAGGAAACATTTTCAAGCATAGTTGCTTACAAAGACCATTTGCAATCACTGCATAGCATTTGAAACTTCATAAAGAACCTTCCGGTGAAATAAATATTTCAATAAAATCCTAGAAGTCCAAAATACATGGATTTTTCAATAGTAATAACTAGTCAAGAAAAAAAAATTACAATCTTGGGCACATTTGGACATCCACTAACAATAAATACCCTTACATTTTATATAGTATTCTATTCGCAATTAATAATCTATATTGGCAGTCCTTTCCAAATCCTCTTTCCACAAGCTTGATAATAGAAACTTACAAAGTTATTCAATAATGGGATTGTGAAAATAATATCTGAGAGTCACTTCTAAGCCAGATTCAATTACCTTTGACAGTTCCATTTCAATATAATACGTTCATATCATCACTGTCCAATTCAAAATTCAATGAATACATTCGATATCATTTTATAAACTTAGAAAATGGAGGTTTGTTATGAAAGGTACAAGAAACAACATATGATCAAAGATTCTCCGCAAAAGGCAAAAATTTAAGCTCACCAAAATGTCGCCATGAATGTGAAACAGAACAAAGACGGACAATATCAGATGGATCCTCCAGACACATTAGAATCTTTGCGGACATGTCAGCATCCAGACAATTCAAGAAATCTATATGTGCATCCATTTCTGGTAACAAACTGGAATTCTGAGCAAACCCCAACTTGTTCTCTTGGCTTCAAAACCTGATTAAACATCATCCAACAAAATACTACAAATATCAAGAGACAGAAGACATGAAAACAGAAAAACAAAATCCAAAAGATACCCAGAAATCCAAATAACTACAAATGATTTATGGGTTTTATCCCAACACAACTTTTCCCACTCAAAACCTATAACATCCCAAGCCATTAAACCACATTGAAACAACATGAAAATACAATTTAACATTGACGTACAGACACAAAAATAAAAATCCGAATATCAATGAAATGCAATAATTGGTAGAGATCGAATTCGCATATTCCTATGATGAACAGAAAACCCCATTTACCCATCATTGTTTAATTTGATTCAATTGATGAATAATCAATTAGATCATCAAAACAAATTGAAAAAATCCCAAATACATAAGTGAAAACTTTCAATTACACCAATCAAACACAAGAAACGAAAAAGGTTTAGGAAGGGTAGAGTGAGAAAGTTGAAAATTAATAAAGAGAGAGAGAGTCTGAGATGTATACCTTTGATTAGAGAAGAAAAGGCATTAGAGTTGCTGATAATGAGAATCGAAGAAGCACAACGATGCGATGACGCTTCTGTTCTGTGATATAATGGTAGGCACGAAAGAGGGCACAATTTTTATTTATTTTTTTGTATATTCTTTTGTCTTAAAATAAGAAATCCTAAGATTCTAACAGGTATTTTTTTATTCACTTCTTTCCAACCTTATCCATTTTTTAAATCAATTATCTATTTCTATTTCTTTATTTTATGTGTTTTAAATGTCAAATTCTGCACCTTCAACTTTCGATCTTTCACCGCATAGCCCTCGGTGGTTGTTTGGTAGCACTTCTACTTGTTTTTGTAAGCATTTATAGAAGTTTATGGGTATTGCTCTCGCCCTTGACTCTATTCTCTACGCCGATGTGCTCATCTCATTCTTCTCCTTTTTTCTCTTGCTTCCATCATCACTTTTCTCTCTCTCTACAACCTTCGCTCAGTAGTCTCTAACTTTTGTCGCTTTCTTGTGTTGCCACTAGTATACTTCTCGCACCGCTTTTCCATGGAGCATCTATGGTGCTCAAAATCACCGTTGCAGCAGCAGCTCGATTTTGTCGAGTTGCGTAGCCACCATCTATGGTCATTGTTAAGCTCGTCCTTACTGGATCTAAGCTCATCCCTGCTGGATCTTAGCTCGTGTGCACTGATCCGTCACTTCTTCAACAGTCCGACCAAGACCTCGACCACCACACGGCCAGACGTCGTTCTTCTGCTTCGTTGGATGTTAGACCAGGGTCTCTGTCCCCCTTTCACAGCGCAGCCACTATCTACGCCTAAGTTTCGAGTTTGTGTCCTCTGATCTGCTCCTTCACCATCTCTTCGTCCGACCCTGGCTTCGATCACCACACGGCTCATTGATGTCTTCCCGCTTTGCCAAGAATTAGACCAAGGTCGTGGCTCTTCACAGCTGCAACCATAGACACCCATGCTCACTATCGTTACCTCCGTTACAGTCACGAAACTAGTGATTTTCAACACCATTCTCACTACCGAAAAACACGACCCACGTTGCTCAGAATCACGTTGACATCCACCACTTCACAACTGCTCCACACAACAACACGTTGACCCACACCGAAAGCATCATCATCGCAACAACAACACCACTCAGTGAAGCTCGGCGCCTCTACACGCCGCCGTCTCGATTCACCACTATTGCATTTCCAAATCACAGCACATCCGGCGTTCAGTCTTTCGACATATTCAGTCGGTTCTCCGACAACATTCTCTCCGGGATCTGTCCTCATTAATGAGGTTGTTGTTTCCCCAAGTTGTATAGGGAAACCTAAATTTCACTTTCCTATTTTCATTACTCATGTATTAATGTCTTGTTCATTCTCTAGATGTATATGGTGGCTTATTTCCAATGTCTTTTGGCTTTGCTTAAAATGTCCTCATTTATACTTTTTCTTTCTCTTCTGTCTCAGACGAAATGAATAAAAAAGTACCTATTGCTGACATGATCTCGGCAAGTGTACAAGATTACTTCGAAGTAATAAATGAGTTCGATTAGGAACTCGGGATTGAATCCTCAAGGAACACAAATGTGGCAACTAGGCTAGCTTATATGATGTATTCAACGAAAGAAATGTAAACAAAACAATAACAAATCATGGTGTTGGGAGTAATGTGATTATCAAATTTAAGGAACAACATGTAAACTAAAATCAAGCAAACACAAGCGCAAGGTTATGATTATGAGAATGAGGTGGAAGCTAGCTATCAACCTTAATGAGTATGTGAATTGATTTATGCCTTTGATTGCAAGTGAATGCTATACTAAACATACTATTCAACAACACATACAACCCTCTTTTTGAAGGTGTTAAGCATGATAGGAGTAACCAAAATCTATCTCTATGTCACCTCGAGATACCATCGATTAGTCCCTCTTGAAGATCAAACAATGGATCAAATGTACAATGCAAGCAATCATAGATACAAGCACTAATATAAATCATTGATGTTCTTTTTTACAATTCAAGCTTAGATGCCTAAAATCAAAACTAGCATGTGATCAAATTGGCCTTCTCCAACCACACATCAACAAGCATAGCAAATTCAAGCAATCAAAGAACAAAAAAAACTCACATACAATAGATCCTATGTATCTAGCATGCTTCCACCACTAAAATCTAGACTCTCGTTATGGATTCAATAACAATGAACAAAAAGAAACAAAGTTCATTCATCATAGTCATTCAATCAATGAGAAACTAGAAATAAATTGATAAGAAAGTAGAATTACAAGAGGAGATTCGAATTAGACTTGTAGGAGATGGAAACTTGTCTAGAATTCTTCAATCCAAGCTTCAATTTGTCACTTTCTCTCTCTAATTCTCTCTCTACAAACTCCAAATCTGAGATCTAGCCTTGTTTTCGTGCTTAACAAGCTTCCTAAACTAGCAAAATATCAAAACGATCCCAAGATCCTTTCAAATGAAACAACAAAGAGTATTTATAGAGAAAATTTTGCAACTGACACCCACAGTCATGACTGTGTAAGTACGAAACATAGTCGCGACTTTGACTCTCTAAAAATGACACCGTCTTAGTTGGTTGCGGAGTCGCGAATGTGATAAAACATGCACAATCGTGACTGTGGTCTTCTTTCATATTTGACTCGGCCTTGACGTGGAGTCTCGACTGTGACACTTTTCTGGTGAAGTCACAGTCGCGACTTTGGTGTCTTGCAGGCCCTCATTTGCTACTTATGCATGCTCCTTTTGCTTTCCGCTCAACTTCCCAAGCCCATATCCTTTGCACATAACCTAAAAAAACACAACACAAAGTAGTGCAAATTATCCGAACTCATAAAATTGGCTCACTGAGCCGTAAAACCAAGAGAAAACTGGGAAATAATACAATAATCACTCAAACTAAGGACACGAGCAAAACATGAGTAAAAAGGGAAAATGTGTGTACAATCGGGAGATAAATCACATAAATAATGATGATATGATGACTAAAGAGGTATGATAAGTGTGATATGAAATCACACTATCAATTGCTTATAGATAAAAGAAAACTTATAGAAGTGCTTGTTGTTTGATAATATAAATATTAATAAGTGATTTTTGTTATGAATATTTAATAATAGATATCCACTAGCACAAACAATCTCGGACTCTCGTAACTCGGTTCATGATATGTTGCTTGTAGAACAATTCTTTACTATATTGTTTTTACCTAATATTAGGATTTTCTATTGTATTGTATTTTTTATTCATGTGTACGTTGTTGCCCTATATAAATGGACAATTATTGTACCAATTACAACTTGAAAGCTATAAATAAGATGTTTATCTTTTCCACAAATCTCTTGTGTCTTATTCTTCTATTATTACTAGTTTGCAACCTGTACGATACACGGGATGACAAAAACTTATAATTAAAACAATTAGTTTGATTTGATTAGAGGTGTGACGTTTATAATCTTGATTTACACTCTAATTAATGACTTATTACAAACTATTTTTACATAAGATTGTACATGTTCATTTGAAATTTAATAAGTTTTCAATGTGAAATTGTCTCAACAATTTAAAAATAGGGTAAATTACGATTTCCTACCCTTTAAGTTTCGCTTGTGACGATTTCCTACCCTTAAGTTTGAATGAGGTTTTCTACTACCCTGAAGTTTCAAAATAGAGACAAAAAATCTCTGCGTCATAACTCCGTCAGTTTAGTTGATGAAAAGACGAAAATACCCCCAAGGAAATGTTTTAAGTAAAGTTACACAGGG